>QUTJ01031321.1:0-10895 GCA_003573635.1 Goniomonas avonlea | reverse complement strand
CTGGGTGATGGTTGCTGGGTGATGGGTGATGGGTGAGAGATCCGGGGTGATGGGTGATGGGTGATGGGTGATGGGTGATGGGTGAGGTCGTGAGTGCGGGCGGACCTTTGTACTTCACCCCACTCAAGTCGCCCACTACGGTCCGTGTCGTACTTCTCATAGAACACGCGCAGCATTGTGAGGCCACCCTTCACGGCGCTTGCGTCCACAGCGCTTGGCAAGATGTCTGAGTAAGCACCCAGTTGCATCACAAGATACGTCAAGTGCACAAACTGTCAGACAATGTAAGTGGTGAAGCCCAAGCAAACTCCGACCGCGCAGGTTCGAAGGACATCGTGAGTACAACAACTGCACAGTCACTTCAACCGAAACAGACCTCGAAAAAGTCCAGACCCTCGGAAGCATCCTCGTCCACAGTGCGAAAAGTGTGCTCAAGCGTGGCCATAATTTCCACAAGCTCGTTCGGCGGACGGTTGTTTGATACAGCCTCCGTGAACTCGGACAAGTCAATCACCCCACTGCGGTCTGTATCGAGGCGAGCAAAGTCCTGTTCCATACACTGAAAAGCGCGCACAAGGAGCTGCCACAATGGCGTCTCCTCCGCTCTGCTGTACACCTGGGCATAACTTCAGCCCACCAGCACCGATCATTGGTCTAACAATGCTCGCGAAGCAAAAATACACACCATCATTCCACCCCCTGGTGTCACGAACGAATACAGCAACGCAATGAATTGGGAGAATGTGATAACACTATCCGCCCTGGGGAATGCCAGGGCCGCCTGTTGTTGCACATATGGATCGCCGCACAGCTGCAATCTTGTGTGAGGTCGTGTGACAGCAATTGCGCAGCCTCACATCCGGTAAGACGTCTTGCATGAACTGGTAGAATTCCGTTCCCGAGAGAGTGCGACTGAGGTCCGTGTCGTACCGAGTGTACACGCTGCCGCGAACTCAATGCAACGGGAACAAACTGATGGTGACCAAGGATCCTCACCTCTCCATCTCAACAAAGGCAGCTTCAACAATTTGGGCCTTGTGTCTGTCACTTTTCTTTTTGAAAAGGTGATGGTACGATGCGACTTCAACCCATGAGTACATCAGCGCCTGCACAATGTCATTGTCAGCATCGGTGAGGCCGAACTGGCACTGACCAAAAACTCCCCAAAGTCGAGCTTTCCTGAGTGATCCAAATCCACCCGAACAAATAATTCTTGAAGTTTTTCTTTGTCATAAAACCCTGCGGTGGCCATGGCTCGCGTCAGCTGCTCGATCGTAAGCAGTCCGCATCTGTTCGGTGTGTTGGCGAGAAGCGCAAAAAAGAGATCGCGGCAAACCTGTCTTTGTCAAATTTTTGGAACTCTATTTCTAAAACTTGAAATGCCTCTTGCAACAAAAGGCGCATCCGGGAAGGTGAATTCACTGGACGTGGCATCGGCGGCATTGAGGCAGGCAGTGGTCCCGATCCTGGGCTTCTCATCCAGTAAGGAACAGCACCCACCTGCTGTTCCGCTGCATATGTGGGCTCTGATACAGTGGTTTCAATGCAAAAAAAGATCCACAGAAGATCCAGAACCAACCGGCTTTCGTGCTGAAACAACGGAAACAGGCCATCGGCGGACTTCAAATAGCGGTGCTGTCGTGATGAGAACCCATACACATATCCATCACGATCCTACCTAGCTAGTACCTAATGTGCACTTGACTCATGATTTGAGATCATCGCTACATTTATCGCTACATTTTGCCGACAGATGTATCGCTACATTTGCTGGCAGATGTAGCGATTCGCTACAATTGTAGCGATTTCGTAGTCAAATGTAGCGATTTCGGGCTCCAGCGGTGCGGTTGAAAATCGGTATCACTACATTTGACGATAAATGTAGTAATTTGACGATAAATGTAGTGAGAGCTCAGAGCGGCGACCGGTGCAGTTGCTCTTATAAAGCAGCTCGTTTCTGTGTAGATTTTTAAATCATTGCCATCAAGTCAGCTAGGACATGGAGATGTTACAGATTCTCGTGCAGCAGAAGTACTGTACTATGTTGAGAGCGATCGAGGGTATTCAAGCAACTAGGAAACTGCAAATTACAGACCCGTAGTTCTGCCGAGGAAGAGAGAGAGAGTTTATTCAAGCATCCTGGAAACCGCGGAGCGGCCAACAATCAACCTTTCGGAGGATTGCAAGTGCAACACCGAGGAAGGGAAGAATAGAGGTTGAGTGTGTTGAATCCTGCGTTGTGGAGGTAAACGTTAAGTGCTCTGCATTGTGTGCCTTCAGTCTGGGACCGGTCCAGACGATCAGTTACCAGTAACGTCAGCGATACCGAAACAATTCAAACCCAAAAGTTCCTTGCATTGTTGGTCTATGACTCATTCGAACGCCGCACGGCCTTCGAATTCTGATGAGTGGGGAGGTTCTGTTGGGCATGCTAGTCAGCACGAAGTAGAGTACAATGCAGTATTGGCCAGGGAACGCGCCCGAAGGACTGCTCTTGAAGAAGCGCTGCATCAGATGGCGGACGACCGTCAGGGCCTTCAAGACAGCAATAGCAGGCAACTCCAGGGATTACGAAGGGTTCTGGCGGTGTTCTTCTCAGATGCAGACAAACTAGAATCTGCAGCCCGTAAGCAGCGTGGGGAACTTAGTTCGCTTCGTCAGACTTGCTCATCTCAAGCGACCGAGCTTGCGCAACTCAGAGCTCAGCGAACGGACCTGCTTCGACAATTGCAGGGTGTGCAAGGAGCTCAGGATGTATTGCTCCGAGCAAACATCTCTCAAAATGTCGAATCCAGTTCCCAAAACTCTGTCCGATGCGCCGAGCTTGAGCATGCGCTACGAGTTGCCAAGGACCAGTTGAAGACTTTGCAGGACAGCAGTAGTCAGGAGCTTGGGAGACTGCGACACGCGATGGCAGTGATGGCTACCGATGCGCGCCAAGTTGAATTGCAGACTCGGTCCAAGGTCCCAGAGCTCGTCATGGCTCGAAATGGCCTCACCCAACGACTCGTTCAAGCCGAAGCACGTGCCAGGGAGGCCGAACACCAACTGAAGATGGCAGACACCCATGTCACGCGCTTGTCTGAACGCTCACGGGTGCTGCAGGCAAGAGTTGTGGAATCTGATGCACAGGTACGAGAGGCGTCTCTTTTTCGTCACTCACTGGTACCTCAGTTACAGATGGTAGCGCAGACCAGGCAACAAGATGACGAGCTGCGGGCGCGACTGGAAGAGGTGCAACAGTCTGAATTTCCTGCCAGGCGTTTTATGAAATTGACACAATATCGCTTAGGAGGTGCAGCAACAGCGAAGGCGGCGACGAGATGTTGAGTCGGACGCGCTCACTGTGCTGATTGATGCAATCGACCACAAACTAACTTCGGGTCAACGACCTCAGGACCCTGAGCGACCAAGGTCGAGAGGTGATGTATCATTGCTGACGCAGGAGGTTCAGCGTGCTCTCCGCAAATTGCCAGCACTTTCGATGCTGCCCGCAGACCTTGTCCACCAGGTAGCCACCCTGTCCCCTCTTGTGTCGAATAACTCTGGGACAGATGATCGCGTGCTCGGTTGCGAACGATTTAGGTCCAGCATCAGCTTATGCCTCGTCGACGTCGCCGATCTATGCCTCCGCGTCTCCTCCGCCCGCCTCTGCGCACTCCTCTATCCTGCAGCCGCCGCCACCGCCGCCGCCTGATCCCACACATGAAAAGGAGCGACCCCCCGTCAGCAACCCCGCAGATCGTCCATGGGACGCTGGTCACATGTACTCCCCACCAACAGTGACAGCAATTGACCCTCGGGACCACACATCCCCGCCCTCCTCAGCGTCGTCGTCGTCTTCTCCGTTCTCCTTCGCGTCCTCCCCCCCGCAGATTCAGCAACCCCTGCGAGAGGCCAGCCCTATGCACCGACGGCCCGTGGTTGTGCCGCCGTTGGCTTTACACAAGCTACCACCGCCTTCGCCCGACGATGGCATCGTGCGTTCCATCCTGTTTGCCCTCACACTTGGATTCGTGCTGTAGGCTCTGTTCCTTCCTGTTCTGACCAGCAACTGAGATGTCCTGACGTGTTGTTTGTTGTCATACAAATTCACAGTGCAAATGTCAGGGTGATTCCGACTTGACCCATTTTATTCAGAACCCGTGCGCTCCTGGTCAACAACAACCGCCACCACCTCAGCAGCAGCAGCAGCAGCCCCAGCACCAACCCTCGAGCTACCAGGCCGCGTTGCCGTCGCAGTCCGGGCACAGTACATTGACGTCGCAGACATACACTGTCGCCTCCAGTGCCTACTCCTCCACAGCCTACTCCTCCTCCACAACCTACTCCTCTTCGTCGCACTCCACCGCTGCCAAGCCCTTCACGCCTCCGCAGCAATATGGCACCGAGCCGTCGCGGACCTACAATCAGGTCACGCACATGCAACCCAGCACCAACCATAGCGCCACACTCCCACCACCAACACCGCCCCTACCATATCCAACAAGTTCCTTTGCCGCACCACCGTTTACGCACACGGTGTGGGTCTTGGGCGGACAAACCCCATACCACGTTCAATCAATTGCAGCACATGCGATGCGCATGTCACCTCATCCAGTCCGTATCTGTGTCCACGTCTGTGCGGGTGTGTGGGTGGGTGGGCGCGCGCGTGTGCGCACGCGTGCGTGTGCACGTGCGTGCCACGCCACACGCACAATCACCCGCGCATCAGCCCGCACCCGCGCCCCGCAAACAGTGTCTCGAGCAGATGACTCACTCACGCACAGGCGGGACAGTTTGACTCTGTACCGGGCGGTAGCAGTGGGTACATGTCGTTAGGCCTGCGGTCGCAAGGAGAAGCTCGGCTTGGTGGAGATGGCTCTGGTCCCTACGGTGACCCACCGCGTGTAACGGTGTGTTTTCTGGTTGTTTCGCCATTTGCTAGAGGTGTTGGTAACCTGTCCAGTGTTTTTCCTCCCAAGCTGACACTTCTCAGGACGTCTCTCACTCCAA
The DNA here is from genome assembly GCA_003573635.1 of Goniomonas avonlea. NCBI lineage: Eukaryota > Cryptophyceae > Goniomonadida > Goniomonadaceae > Goniomonas > Goniomonas avonlea. The sequence continues at coordinate 5,900 of QUTJ01031321.1, read as the reverse complement.
TTTGGGTGACCGTCGAGCTGCGACCCCAGAACGAGATCCCTACACCAACACCAGCAGCAACAATTCTCACAGCATCCCGTACTACTCGTCTGCGCTTCGCCACACCCCCAGCGCATCACAGCCGCAACAGTCGCAGACGCCTGTGCGACCAACTTACACAGCGTCCCCTTCCCTTGCTCACCCATCACACTCCCCCCTCCTGGTTCGTCACGACTTCCATGGGGCGACTGAGACACGCGGTTTCTCCTCTTCGGCCGCTCCTGGTCACAGCAGCACAGCGATGCGCTCCAGCGCCCTGAGACCCGATCAAGCAATTGGTCGGGCCCAGCGGCCGAGTTCTCCGGGTCTGGGTCCTCCTGTCAGGGACGGTGGGTGTATTCTTTTGGTTGTTGCAACTCGATTGTACACAATACGTGGGATGATCATAACCCGAACGAACAGTTGGCCAGTACCCCTCGAACTATGGCTACAGCTCTTCTCACGTCCCATCAACCTTGTCATCCGGCTCGTCATACTCCCACCATCCAGTGCCCAGCGCCCACAATCCAGTAGCCAGAGCTGGTCCATCCCCACAACGAATGGAGCGAAACCCTTCTCCAGTCAACCACCACGTGATGAGCCAGTCCACGTCACATCAGGGCTACATCGGAGCCGGTGGTGCGGTACGTACTACCGTGTCTTGTTCCACTCGAGTGCTGACCCGATCCACAGCGCCGGATGCCTTCACCGATCCTTACCCGTCCACGACAACAGAGCCCAGGCTGGAGAAGCACGTCCTCTTCAGGACAGCCTCTGAGCATGGACCCTCATCAGCAACTGAACAAGCAATTGTTCAATTGCTGATTGTTCAATTGCTGAAACATGTTTGTCTGAGTGTGAGCAACCACGGTCTGTCCGCTCATTTTCGTTGTCATAGCTCGAAGCAGCTGATTACCAGAATAAAGAATCAAGTGACTTGGATCACATTCGCCAAGTCATGCAAGGCATGCAACCTTTCAACCCCAATTTGAAACCGACCAGGGTAAGCTCTCTTGGGCTCGCGACTATTGACGTCTCATTGTCTTGATCAAGGCTTCCTCTCACACTACATGATCAAGGAAAAGGTTCACTTAATGGTTTTTTTCGACCAAACTCAGAAGAAAACAAGAGGCAGGTTTCTCTGTGTGGATTGGCGTTAAGAAACACCAGTAAGAGTTGGATGCGTGATCGCTTAACCGCCGAAGCCGTACAGGGTGCGTCCCTGGCGCTTCAGAGCGTAGACAACGTCCATGGCGGTGACGGTCTTGCGGCGAGCGTGCTCGGTGTAGGTCACGGCGTCGCGGATCACGTTCTCAAGGAAAACCTTGAGCACGGAGCGAGTCTCCTCGTAGATGAGACCGGAAATGCGCTTGACACCACCGCGGCGAGCCAGGCGGCGGATGGCGGGCTTGGTGATACCCTGGATGTTGTCGCGAAGAACCTTGCGATGGCGCTTGGCGCCACCCTTTCCAAGACCCTTGCCTCCCTTTCCACGACCGGACATGTTTCGATTGGTTGGTGTCTGAGCAGCGCCGCGGCTGCTTTTGTTCGTGTCAGCAAAACGAAATCGTCAAAAATCCCCAAACCGCCACACAGCCACTCAAATCGAGGCTTTGGTAGCGTGTTTTGTGCTATCTATCGCACCAATTTTTGATAAAGAATACAGAGGGACGGGAGGCAAACAGGACCCAGGTGCGGGGGGCGTCAGTACGACGATGGGATCCATGGTCTGCACTGGGCTGAGAGGTCTATCTGCGCCGAGGCCAACTGGTTTGGGTCGAGTGGGTGGTCCATACATCTCTTCCCTGGAGAGGCCTAGCGTGGACAGTACTCCAGTGGTTGTCCGGCGTGTACTAGTGTGTCTCTCACTGGCTGGTGTGGTGATGTGCGAGTCAACATTCTGCCATATTCTCCAGAGATTTTCAACGAACGGTCGTCTAAGGATTTGGTCCGAGCCTGGGTGGGGGAAAATGTACTGTAGGTTCGAGATTGTATTTGGTATTATTCCGACATGAATAATACGCTCTCTCTCTCTCTCTCTCTCTCTCTCTCTCTCTCTCTCTCTCTCTTTCAGCGAGCCAAAACAGTTCCAGGTGTCCAGGCCTGAGAGTTCGCAGTCTGTCAGGTAGGTGAGTTCGAGTTTGAGCCCTCGCGGCCAGCCCTTTGCGGTACGGAGCGCATCAGCTAAGGGGACGCGTTTCTCCGAGCCTTGCGCCATCTTCACCGAAAAAATCTGCGGCGCCCGAGATCGTACAGGAAAAAATTGAAAAAACAAAAGCAAACTAGGTGGGTGCGTGTGGTGTTAAGCGCGCGGACTGACTTGACCGTGGGACAGGAGGGGCAAGAACCTGTGGGTTTGAATTGAGAGTCGGCGGAGGTAGCCGACAGACAAGCGCGGATCTAGGGAGAGCTGGACGGACCACTCGTGCGACTTTGTGAGACGCTGAAAGTGGGTTGAGCGGCTCGTGTCCTCAAATAACGCATCGGCGGGAGGTCGGCAGGCGGGTTGGGAAAATGGGTAGGAAACCCAGATTCGTGCAAGTGTGAGGTGGCGCGACAGCTCTCTATACCGGTCGAGAAAAAGTGCGTATAAAGGGAAGAGAGGTTGAAGGAATAATAAGACCGTATTAAAATTTCAACCTGACAAGGGAATGTCAGTGACGTGATGTTACGTCAGGCAGTTTCCTTTCACCGCCTTGAGCGAGAGGCGGAACGCTGTGAAGGACGTTAACACGCGCTAGATTACGATAGAGAGCCTCGGAGTGCGGGTTACTCTTGAAGGTAAGGCGTATAACGTTATCACAGTTAGTACGTAGAGAAAGAGAGAGAGAGAGAGATTGAATATATTCAATTATTGCATCCTGGAAACCGCTGAGCGGCCAGAACACACCTTGGTCCAGGTGCAACAACTCCTTGAAATGCATTATATAAAGAGAAATTCGAGCGCACGCGCATGACAGTGACTCAGTGAGCACTGGACGTGCACTCGACTAGGTGCGCGCTCTTGCGGAGAGAGAGAGAGAGCTCGAGAGAGAGAGAGAGAGAGAGAGAGAGAGAGAGAGAGAGAAAGAGAGCGAGAGAGAGAGATCATTAAAACTCAATCTCTACACATATGCGCTGATATTAAATATTAATTCTTAATTCTAGATTTGTGAGCGCTCGCGGCATGCGGCAGCTGCCTGGCCACGCTGACGCTTCTTGCCAAGCTTGCCATCCACCTAATTATCGGGCCGGGGTATTCAGCCGCGATTTTTTCAAACGATTCAATGAAACGTACGTCTACTAATTAATTCATTCATGCGGACTCTCTCTCTCCCCCCCGGGAGTCCAACACAAAGGAGTGGTCCCCCCGTACAGGATGTGGACCAGGACGGCCGGGACATGTACCGTACTAGGCTACGGACCTTATGCCAGCGGAATTGATCAAGCATTATACTTGTCGGATCGTCGGAGTATAAAGCCTCTGGCACTCGTATTAACCGAGCTTCCATGAGACTCTCGTGTCCTTGGCAGGGCCAACTTGAACGTTCAACACGGTTAGCCGACGGAAGCCTGCCCCGCCTACGTCCTCCCTGTCAGGCTGAGAATGGAACCTCCTGATTCCCGGCCATGTCAACGGATTCGCCCTATCGTCCCACGGGATATCCTTGATAACTAATGCCCGCTATCCAATCCACCCGAGTTTGGAATTGCCCAAATTATATTATCTCAGACCGCTGTGATCTCCAGTGCCTGAGGATAAGAACTTCGCTTTGGAGAGACAGATGCTCACCGAGGAAGCCATCGCGGTTTTTCTCAACCTGGACATATAAATAATTGTACGATCATCAAGTTTCATGAGAGAGCGCAGCACTAGGTTCAGTAAACGTCAGTACTGAAAACTCTGATGAGGCATCGGGTGGACGCTGTGACGCCCGACGGTCACCAGCACATGGCAGCAATTCCTCGACGTGTCGGTCGTAGTCACCGTTGAGATATACCGGTAACGGTTGATCATCGAATCTAGGAAATTTATTCGATTGGTTATTGAGCACGAGATACTAAACTCCACGGGCAGTCTCGAACACGTTCTTCTTTCTTTTTGCCGATCTGCCATACATGCCATCCATTAAAGTTCATGGTTCGCCGTGCTCGCCTCAGAGCAGTCACGCACAGCACGAAGCACAGCATAAACATTGGCACAGAGCCAAGAGCAGAGCAAGACGTTTGAGCTCCGTGCTGTCACGGGATTGCGAAACCTCGCTGACGAGCCGTCCTGCCCGAGACAACGCGAGTTCCGTGAGCTTCGTGACACTGGTAACACTGTGAGGAGCTCCAGGCAGCCAGGGTGGTCGCTTGTGCAATCCCGTTGCGAGCAGAAGCAGCTCAATCGCCCTGGCCGTGTTCCAAAAAGCAGCTCAGTACGGCGCTACTACTTACGTGGCAACTGAAGCGCAACAGCAAGGGAACGCGAACCGTTGCCCTCGCGTGCTGCGTCAGATCTGAACACGATGAACGTGCTGTCACGTGCCTTGCCACTGTGCCGTTGCCTTGTCACTGTGCCGTTGCCTTGCTGCCATGGCACCCGGTGGTCAGCTCAACGTGCAGCTCAACGCCGACCTTTGGCTCTTGCCTTGCCCTTCCCCTTGCCCTTTCGAGTCAACTCTGAACATGGTGAACGTCAGAGGTGGCTTGTGGGTGTGCCGAGCTCGAAACCGCTTTTGAGAGAGAGAGCGAGAGAGAGAGAGAAAGAGAGAGAGAGAAAGAGAGAGAGAGAGAAAGAGAGAGAGAGAGAAAGAGAGAAAGAGCTGCCAGCAGACCGCAAGGCAGAAGTGGACCGCGCGACAGGCAACGCACAGACCGCAAACAGACAGCCGCAAAAAGACGGAAGGCAGAGCACACACGCACCGCCGAGTGGGTCGTGCTTCAGTTCGAGGTCTGCGGCCTCCGGGTGCAGCTCTAAATACTCTGCTCTCGCGTCCTTGCCTGCGCCCCCGTCGTGAGATCCAGGACTTGCGTTCGTTGGTCGCGAGATGTGTAAGAGCGGGAGAGGTGCGTGTGCGAGTGTATGCGTGTTCAATGCCGCGTTTTGATTGAGTCAAGAATTAACGCAACCTTTTTTGGGAGTCATTTGAACAAATAACCTGTCGTAAGACCTGGTTTTCAAGAACTGCTTCATTTGATTAATTCACTGATATCTAGAGAGAGAGAGAAGAGCGAGAGAGTGAGAGGAGGGTGGGAGGCAGAGAGAGAGAACCTGAGAGAACGTTGGAATAGGAGTACCGTTGGCTTGCGATCCTGATGTTTTGGGGAATCTCCTACCTCCACTAAGAATATTTTTCTTGTTCAGCGCAGCGGTGTCCGAGAACTGCGGGCACTTGGTGTCCCGATAATGGCTTCCGATCTCCGAGGGCTTGAGAGGCTTGGAGCAGACGTAGCACATGTGCGCGCCGCACACGCAGGTCATCTGTCAGCCACCGGTCACTTGGATAGTGCAGGGGTACGTAACATGAGTGCATGAGCATCATCAGTGCTTGAGGATGCGTGCATGAGTACGGGAACATGGGTGCGAGCTCGGTGAGCGAGGGTGCTACGTGAGTACGGGTGCACAGGCATGAGTGCGTGAGGATGCGTGTATGAGTACGCGAACATGGGAGATCTGTGCGTGAGGATGCGTGCACGAGTACGAAACATGGGCGCACACTCTCAGGCACGAGCAGCAGCGCGCGAGGGCCGAGTATGCGCGCGCGCGTGAGAGAGAGAGAGAGAGGGAGAGAGAGAGGGAGAGAGAGAGAATGAGGGCTTGGGAGACTGCAGCAAGCCCACGCAGGACATCTGCCAGCCCCCAGCGCGCGCCCTGCCTCCCAGACCTCCCTCCCTGCCTCCCAGACCTCCCTCCCTGC
>QUTJ01031320.1:0-10868 GCA_003573635.1 Goniomonas avonlea | reverse complement strand
CCCAGCTGGCATTCAGAAACTGCCCTGCACTTGACAAAAATGGCCGTCCAAGATGAGTACGCGACAGTGGATCAGAGCAGCGCACACTCCTCATGGTCTCCATTTGAGATTTCAGGGCAAAACAAACGATTGCTGTTGCTTGTTGGTTTTGCTGTTTTGTCACTCGTCGTCATAGTCAGTGTTCCTTGGGGGTCCCCCGTAGCTCAATCTGGAGAGTTAGTCCACAAGTTCAAGGCCATGCCCTCTTTCAATACCCACTACGCATTGCGCTGGTGCACAGAGGCTGGTACAAAAATGGAGTGGTACCACAACCAGGTCCGTCTAGCCTCACAACAGAATTGCGTCAATAGTGGGCAACGCCCAGCCGAATCGGACTCTGCTGGTTCCCTGGGTCTTTCGAAACAGCAGGTGTCTGCTTTGGAGAAAAAGTTGGCGTCTTTCGAGACCTCTGAGAACATCTTGGAGGCCGAGGTGAAGCAGCTGGGTGTTGGGAATGCTTTGAACTTGGAAGAAGATGATAGCGATAGCATGCGAGGTCCCAGTGGGTCACAAGCACAAGATGATAGGGGAAACCATGGTGACGGTGACGGTGGGGAGCGACTTGGAGGCGGTGAGTCGCAGGGAAATGGTGACGGCCGGGGACTTGGTGACGGTCGGTCTGGAGGACATGGTGACGTTGGCGGGGGGCGAGGAGACGGCGATGGCAACGGACGAGGAGGGGATGGTGATGGGGATGGCGGCGGTTTGTCCAGTCAAAGTGTGATTTCTGCAGCTTCAGAGCTCAACGGGGAATTAGATAAAGGCCTCAAATGTGAGTTCAATTCCCGATGGATGGTACCTGACCCTCTCAGACGAGAACGAAATGCAAAGTGAGATCAACGAGCTACATCAGGTGTGTTGCACTCATTGATGCCTGTCGATTGCTCTCGATGCTCGTTTGCTTCCCGGGCTCACCTTGCGTGCAGGACAACGCTGAGTTGGCCGCCCTCCAGAAGGAAAAAGCAAAGCTGCAGGATGAGGTCGCTGCGGAGTCCTCAGGTGCGTGACCTCCCTGTTTTTGCACTGCTCACAGCCTCGGTGGATGCAGCAAGTGCTCCCGTTGCCCGTCCACAACCTTGACGATGAACTGGACTTTGTGATCCTAGAGCGGCCGCGTGTCATGGCTGGCTGGGGCAAGTGTACGCATCCCAGACTTGCGCTCGCTCGGTGTGAAATCGCTTGGGAGAAATCCAGAATGAATGAAAAGCTGAATCGTTTTTAATCGTTTTTACTCCTGTTTACACCTGCTCACCGGGCGGCGGCCCACGGGGGCCGGAGTGGTGAGGCTTGGGGGGGGGGGGAGCGCCATTTGCCTGGCTGACATACGCCTCGTACGCACGCTCGGACGACTGTGCCATAGCGCGCTCTTGGATCTTGCCAGCATTAGAGTCCTTGGGGTTCGCTGACACATCCAACTGGGCCAATGCGGGAGGAGCGGGGGCAGGAGCCTGCGCGAGTGCCTCGGGTTGGGCATACTGCCCCGCCGGCTGCTGCTGGAACTGGGCCTGCTGCTGGTACTGAGCCTGCTGGGGCGGCTGTTGGTACTGAGCCTGCTGGGGCTGCTGGTATTGCTGCTGGTACTGAGGCGGCTGCTGATACTGCTGCTGGTACTGCGGAGGCTGCTGGTACTGCTGCTGGTACTGGGGGGGCTGCTGGTACTGCTGGTACTGTGGGGGCTGTTGGTACTGTTGCTGCATCTGTGGTGGCTGCTGGGCCTGCTGCTGCGGCTGCTGAGGAACCGAAGAAGATGAGCTCTCAGCTGGAGGTTCAGCGGGAGCAGAATCCTGCTTGAGCTCCGAGGCACGGGCTCGTGCCATCAGTTTTTCCTCCTTCTTTTTCAACGCCTCCTCCTTCAGCTTCTCCTTGAGCTCCGAACGACGCATGCGCATGTTCAAAATGTGCGTGTGCACTTCGTCAAAACTCAACGGCCCGAAGAGCACCTCGGCTTGATCCTGTAATTGGGGTCACCAACGATTAAAACAATCGGGCTTGCAACGCACCGGCTGCTCCTCAGCCTCGGCGGTCGAGGTGACAAGCAGGGCCAACGCGCACAATGCCACCGCAAAGACGGTAACGATGGCAATAAGCCTGCGCTTGCGTGCGCCATCGACACTCCGGCCCAGGGGCAACGAAGTGTCGAAACCGAATCCTTCCTCCACCATGACTCTTCGCTTCAGCTTTTTCCAGAGCCGGTCAAGGTGATGTTGACTGATGAGTTTTTGGTTATCGTGTAGGTAGAGCAACTCAGGCTGCTCAGCCGCTGCTGTCCCAGGCTGTCCGCTGTTCTCACTTTTTGCCCTTGTCCGGCCCTTGTCCGCAGGGGATGAACAAACTCCGTGCACGTTTGCAGTCAACGTCTCAAAAGGTCACCCATGGCTTCAAAACTGCATCTACAACTTCGGTTGACATCGTGCGGTCCGCCTCGAAACAGACGGCTGACAGTGTTGTTGCTGTTGTTGATGACATGTGGAAGACCAACCCCGTCTTCACGACTCTGGAGGACGAACATTTGTGTCAACTGCTGGAGCAGTTTGAACACGACAAAGAACGAAAGCGGGAGGCAGGGCTTGAGGCTGATGACACGAATCTATCAAGGGCGGCGTTTGAAAACCAACTGCTCACGGACTTGGAAATGGACACACTGGAGCAGATAATTCAGAAGTGCCAATCATCAGACTGTGATCCAATTGAGATGATGCTAGACCGACTTGAGATGAATGTGTCTGACATGGAAGATGTGCACTTTGAGGCAGAAGAATTGTTGATCTCTAAGTTTCTTGATGTTGTAGTGGCTCGGCTCTCAACGCACGTTGTCAAGAGCTATGGCGCCTTTGTCGAGGGACTGCGGATGGTACAGGAACTGGAAGCCGACATCCAATTAACGAACTTTATTACGAAGAAGGGCCGCCGCCACTTGGGCAAGGCCGAGCAAGAATTGCGACAGGGGGGCCTGGTGATTTTGAAAAAGTTCCGACAGAAACAGCTTTCCCAGGAGGTCCTTCAGCTTTTGCGGAAAGTCAAGGAGCTTCAAGACAGCCGTATTTCGTTCCAAGATTTGCTTGATGCCAATAACTTTTCTCAGGCAGCCGAAGTCTGTGAGGACTGCGTGCAGCTGACTGAAGATATGCCGAGGCTGACCTGCGCGACATCTCTCCGGCAGGCACGTTTGCTACTATCGTTCGTCTCTTCTTGTGACAAGTTCCAACGCAGCAACTCAAGGAGTCCAAAAAGCTGCTGGTGGAGCGAATGGTGTGTTTTTTCTTTCAAGCTTGCGCCTCGTCCCCACACTCGCACCAGGAGGGTTGCATGCGTGAACAGTGCTTGCACTTCAAGGAGAGTGAGTACAGTGGATTGATCGCCGCATCGCACACCCAAGGAACTCTGGAAAAGCTGGCACCCATGGCTGTCACCCACTTCTGTAACGAGGTACGCTCAATATGCTTGTTGGGGGTTCTCCAATCAGATCAATCCCTTGGACCGCCCACCTTTTCCGTGTGATAGCGCTGACAACACACACCAGGTGGATCGGTCACTGAGGGATATTGCGTTCTCATTTGCGCTGGCCTCGGTCACTGGCAGGTCTGATGCTGCCAGTGCTGAGAAGCTCAAGAGCATGCCTTATGAGGAGGTGGTGGGGTTTTTGACAGAGCCACAGGTGCCTCATCTCATGGAAAGCGTGGCTAATCGCACCGTGCACATCACACCCTCTCTCACACACCCTCACCTCGCACACACCTCACATCACACTCACCCTCACCTCTTCCCACCCTCACCTCACACACACACACACACACACACACACGCACGCACACACACGCACACACACGCACACACGCGCGCGCGCGCGCGCACGCACACCTTGCACACCAGCACCTCGTCCCGATCAGGGTGGAGTGCATGCCTGTCTCGGCGGCCGCTGCGTGCTTGAGTCTGGCTCCCTCTATCCACACCTTGCCGTTCACAACCTGATCACACCCTCAGTTCCTGCCGTGTTTGCTCAAGTCGTGCGAGGTGTTGTCGAGCCTCATGCACTCCATGTTCTGCATGACCAACTGGCACGCGAGGCGCGCGCAGCATGACCTCCCCCCCGACGTGAGCGACGCCTACGCAACCGCGGCCGAAGCGCTCGACCAGGGACGCTCCGAAGTCTGGGTGATGGTGCGTTGGTCTGGGTGATGGTGCGTTGGTCTGGGTGAGGGTGCGTTGGTCTCTGCATGTGGGTGCGTGAGTGAGCACGTGCCGCGGGTGCGTATGCGCTTGCGTGCGTGCGGATGCGGTCGTGAGTGCGAGCGCGTGCGGGTGCTTGGTGCCTGCCTGCCTGCCTGGCTGGCTGGCTGGCTGGCTGCCCTGCCTTGCATGCGTGTGTGCGCGCGAGCTTACCACCCAGGCGCAGGTGCAAAAAATGATGTGCCGCCTCCTTGACGCCCCCAAGTGCACAAGCTGGAAGCTTGAACGCTTTCTTCAGGTGAGCTCGCTTCACGGACCATCAAGCAGAGCACAGTCGTCGCTTATCGTGTTTTCGGCTGGTGCTGACCCTGGACCCAACCCAAGCACTGCTGCAATGGCGTTGTATCAGTGTGGCTGGGCCATTCGAGTGCAGCCTCGCTCAGGCACATCGATATAGCGTGGCACCTCCGGTACCGGAGACCATCGGCGTCAGTAGCAAGTAGTATCGGAGAGCGAGGTCGCAGGTCACCAACTCAACTGGCGCCCCTTGTCGCAGCTCGGCCCTCTGCGTCATGCCTCCATGCGGCAGACCACAGCACGATTAGCCTCCCTGAAGGATATCTTACCTGTCTAATACGGGGAGCAGGTGGTCTACGCTGCTCAGCGCTTCATTGCTGTCGGTGAAGAATTCACCCAAACGGACGCCAACTGTGAGTACTTGTGGCGGTTCTAGTAGCGCAGACCAGCCTCTCCCCAAGTGTAAAGAGGTTGTGTGGTTGGGCAGGTTCCGACAAACGGCGTAACGGGGAAGCCTGACTAACCTGCGTAAGGTAATCTGCGTGAGGTAACCTGCGTAAGGATCCTGTGTAAGGTACCTGCGTAACGGGTAAACTGGTCCGGCGCACCCCCCCCCCCCCCGCATCCGTGTCCTCTCGTCCCACCTCGCCCTCCTGACCCTTTTCTTCTTGTCTCCCTTCTTTGTCCTCTCCCCCACAACCCCTTGTCCTCTCTTCCTTTGTCTGGATGCCCTTGTCGGATCCCGTCTTGTCTGGCCTACGGTCGCCAACGCTGTCTTGTGCCTGGCAGGGCTGCGAGGGTCGGTGCGTGCCCAGAGCAAAGCGTACTACGACTCCTTCCACAAAGACCACCTCATGTTGCTGGCCAACATGATGGAGAACGAGATGTGGCACCCCTTCCCGTGCGACAAGTCCTTCTCTGTGATGAAGTGAGTCCGCCGAGTGTCTGAGCGGGCGCGCGTCCGTGTCTTGCGCCAGCGCGTGGCTGCGCCTGCCTGTGTTCGCGTTTTGTGCCTTGTCTGTGTGGCGGACTCTAAGGCGCTAGCAGCATGCGCGAACTCAAAGGGTTCTCCTCCTACATGGCGCCGGGCACGGCAGCCAACGGGGCCAAGCAGCCGGAGTGTGCGCACGGAGACCTCAGCCGGAAAGGAGAAGGTCTCCTCGCGGGCATGAGCACCAAGGGCAACCCCTTCGTGCTCTACTCTGCCCAGGTCTCGCATAAGGGCAAGGAGCATGAGACTCAGGACGCCACGCCCGACCCTGGCGAAGGCGACGACGATGATGCTGAGCTGCAGCAGGTGCGCATCACTGCTCTACGTGCTGAGCTGCAGCAGGTGCAACTTGCGACACGACACAGACATGCAGTGTCGTGTCGTGTGCAGTCGTACCGGCTGCAGCAGGTGCGCACAACTGCACTACATCCTAGGTGCGCACAACTGGAGCTGCAGCAGGTGCGCACAACTGCACGCCCTCGACCTCTTTCGGGGGTCCCACAAGAGCGCTGCGTCTTTTGGGGTGTTTGGCTGTCGCGTCCTGCTGCTGCCTCTTTGTGTCGATTGCAGACGATGGCATGTTTCGGTATTTCTTCATTTCCAGCTCCAGTGTTTTCGTTCAGCTGCGACCTCAGCCAATCCCTCCCCCCTGTTTGTTGAGCCTGTTTGTTGCTGACACGGGTGTGCGCCTGCGTGTTGCGGCCTGACCCTCGGTGCAGGACTTTGTCGACGAGGACGGCGCCGCACCGCGCACACGCCGCAAGAAGTCCAACGAGTGCGCCCCCCCCCCCCTCGGTTGGCACCGAGCGACGTTCCACACCTCCATCACGAGTAGCGAGGGTCGGAGACTTCAACAGATAGCCTATGCTATTTCTAGATGGGTAGTTCACAGGCGGTGAACGCTTCTGCAGGCCTTCTGCTCCTCTCCCACTCTGCGGCCCTCTGCTCCTCTCCTTGTCCATCTCTCTCGCCCTCTCTGACGGCACGGTGTACAGCAGCATCTGCTGGGTGCTTCAACCACCCCCCCGTGTAAGTCGCGTCTATGCAGCACTATTCTTGAACTCATCAACGCACACGCTGTGGCCTCGGGGCACTCTCCGAGCTCGCTGACGCAGCGCACACCGCAGGTCCGTGGGCGGGCCAGTGTTCACGTCGTCAGCGCTGTCCCTGGTCAAGTTCATGGGCTCCTACATCCAGATGATGGACGTCCTGCAGCCTGTCGCCCACGACACCTTCAGCGGGCTTGTCGAGCTGTTTCAGGTCGGCCACCCGCCATCGCGCCTCTCCTAGTGAGGCAGCCTTGAGTCCCCGACTGGTTTTGACCGCTGTCGTTCTCACGCGTGTCGCAGGTGTACGTGGCGTCTGTGGTCGAGTGGTTCACGCCCCCGGGAGAAGGAGCCGGCACTGCGCACGCCGGTGAGCTACCCGCCCTCCTCCGACCTCCCTCCCTCTCCCCGACCCCCGCCCCTGTCCTGCTGCATTCCTTTGCGAGAATGTACTCCATCTCGCTGACAGCCTTGACAGCTTTGAAAGGGTTTGACTGGATGGAAGCTGACCACCTTCGGTAAGTGCTCAAGTGTTGCCAATCTTGTTGACTTGTGCACCGGGGTTAATCGTCTCCCGCCGTCGGAGTGCTGCGAGCACCTCCCGAACCTCTCGCCCTCCCGCAGCACCTCCCGCCCTCGCAGTGACACTCTCCGAGTGAATCTCAGAGAATCGACACTCACCATTCTTTCTATGCAAGCTGCTCTAGAAGCACTTCAGAGGCAGCATGTGTGTCATCTTTGAGTGGGAGGTGTGAGTGCGTGGTGTGTCATCTGTGAGTGAGTGGTGTGAGTGAGTGGTGTGTCGTCTGTGAGTGAGAGGTGAGTGAGTGGTGTGTCGTCTGTGAGTGAGTGGTGTGTCGTGTGTGTGTGTCGCACACACCCAGAGATCACACGGTCTGGTTCGGAGCACTCATGTCTGCCTGTGCCGAGTGGCTAATGCAACTGGCGTACACAGGACCTCGCCGAAATTGCGGAGCACGTTGGCCGAGCTGCGGCACGTGCGTGAACGACCTCGACCTCACTCTAACGTCAACCTGTCGTTCAAGCTCAACGCCATGGTTGACATCACCTCCCAGGAGGCCTGCTACGGTGCGGCACCAGTGTGCCCACACATTCTGTGGTAGATTCAGATTCACTTTGCCGTCAGCCGTCGAGCTCCCTTCCCTGACGGGAGCGACGTGTGGAACTGACCGTCCCGCAGTCAGTGGCGCACCCCCGTCACTGACTGCGGGTTGCGTTGCAGCTCTGCACACGTCCGAGCTCTCCACCCTCGATTCCACTGTTCAGTTAGGTCTCTCTAATTTCGCTTCCACCCTGGACCTGCAGTGTGGTGTCGGGAAAGGGGCGAGAAATTTGAGAGCCCTGTTTCCACCTCTTTGTTTTCCCGCAGTGGTCGCTCAGTGGTTTAGAGAAGTCTCTCCTCCCTCGCTCTCTCGCGTTGCTCCCCTCTCCCTCCCTCTCCCTCCCTCTCCCTCCCCCTCCCTGCGCGCACCCACGCACAAGCGCAGGATTGTGCGAGCGGCACTGTGCCGTGGAGTCCCTCATGTTTTTGGCGTCGGTGATGCGCCAGCTGGAGCCAACACTGGCACACTTTATCAAGTTCCGCCAGTCGGCGACTGAAGGCCTCAAGGTACTCCCTCACCGCTTCACTCACGCCGCCTCACTCCACATTGCCTCGCTCCAACACAGTCTACTCTGGATATGCTCGCGATATACTCGCGGTTAGCTCGGAATATGTTCGGGATATGCTCGGGATATGCCATGGACTTAGATAATCCTAGTCCAGTGAGGAGAGGGGGGCGAGGGACAATTACACACAGACTTTTTTGCCCCCCCCCCACCCCTGCTTGACATTGACATGACATGACAAGCTCACGTTCCCGCCGGAAGCGGAGCACACTGTAATGGCGGCATGTGATGCAGAGAGGGGGCGCACGCGCGCGCGCGGGGGGGTGTCTCGCAACCATCGGTGACCTGACCGTGCGCCGCCTCAGGTGTTCTACTCCACGACTGTGGACTGCATGGCGGAGCTCAAGGACTGCCTGTGGCGGCGCGTGCCCTACGTTGTCATGCCGATGGCCGATATTGTCGCACAAATGGACAAGGTGCCCGACCTGTTCTGGCTGTGTGCGTTGGTTCGTGGCGGGTTGTTGGGTGCATGCGTGCAAGGGCGCTGCGCAGGTGGCCGTGGAGTGTGCTGGTTGTATGACCATTTGGTTGTATGGAAAGGCGTGTGGAACATGCTCCTTCACCACAGCTGTGTTCTCACCTCGCACTGTTCTTGTTTCGAGTGGGCACCGATCACCACTCACCTTCTGGGCAGGTGAAGTGGAACCCCAAGGAGTTGGGAGCCTACCACAACTCCTACATCGACGCCCTACAGAAAAAGTTTCAGCTGCTCTCGGTGAGTTTTCTCCTCGTTTCCCTCCCGTCCGTCCCGTGCGGTGTGCGCGCAGGGAGTACTGTAGGCGCGCGTGCGCGTGCGTCTCGGACACAGACGCGATGCGCGAAACATGGTGGGTGTGGGACATGGGTGTGGAGCACGAGTGCGGGTGCTCGCGTCGCTCACCCTCCTGGCAGTCTCTGCTCGCGTCGCTCAAGACTCGCCTCCCTGACGAAGTCTCAGAAATGATTTTGCGGAATGCCATCGTGTACACGATGGAGCAGCTGGTTGAGGTGCGCCACACCTTGCCTCGCCTGTGTCCGCACCAACCTGATGTAATGTGTGCGTGGGCCACTGTCCAACCTGAGGTGCTGCACACGTGTGTGTTACACTCACTTGACACACACACCTCTTGAACCTCGTCTCGGTTGTCCCTGACTCTATTTTCCTTGACGGGATATGAGAGGGGGGCAGAGCGGGGTGGGAGAAGGGAGGTGAGAGGGAGGGAGGGAGGCAACCTCTCACTCACAGTTGTCTCTGCAGGGTTTCTCGCATGCCAAAAAGTGTTCACATGAAGGCCGTGCCATGTAAGAATCTATTCTCTGCCCTCAATCTTGTCTGCAGGTCACCAGTCCAGCCACGAGTGAGGAGGTGTCAAGGAGATGTTAAGGAGATGTCAAGCGTTCGTTCACGATCTCGAGTGGTTTGGGCCCTCAGTGCAATCATTCGCACGCCGTGGTCGTCACAATGCTCATCCTGCCCTTCAGGATGTCACATGACTTGGAAACGCTGTGCAAGAATCTCCGACTTGTCACCTCGATACGCCCTATTCCACAACACAGGTGCCCCCCCCCCTCTCCGTTGCTCCCTCCCTTTCTTCCGCTCTGTCTCTGCCTCTGCCTCTGCCTCTCTCTCACCCTCCATCCCTGTCTCTCTCCCTCCCCCCCCCCCTCCCGCTCTCCTCCCCCGCTCCCCCTTCCTTGACTGGCCGGGTGTTGACTGGCCGGGTGTTGACTGGCCGGGTGGCGTCTGTCCCGCGGGGGAGGAGTTAATGTTCGTGGGCAGATACGTGGACGAGTACATCAAAGCATACTACATGCCGGAGCAGGACGTGCCAAATTGGGTCCACCAGCACGCCGAGTACACCAGCGAGCAGGTCCGTCCTCCGCCCACAGCACTCCCTCACCACCTGCCCATGAACACACTAGGCCAACCCACCCTGCCGTTTCTTGCTTTCACAGGGACACGTTGCTCTTGTCCTGCTCGCACATGACTCGCCCTCACTATCGCTCTCCCTCTCATGGTGTGGGACCGATCGGCCTTCCCTCGGCGGCAGTTGCCACCCCAGATACAGCCCTCTGATCCCTCCAATCGCGCGGCCAAGTACGGTACTTGTAGGAGAGGTCTTTTCTGATCCAACAAAGGGCTGATTTTGGTGGTAGTTACCTTTGCCTATCTGACCGCGGTAGCTTGCTCCTGATTGTCTCGGGCAGGTGCTTGCGCTGGTTCGCACAATGTGCGACGGTCAGGGTCTGAAAAAGAAGCAGGCGCAGGCTCTCATCAGCCAGGTCGAGGCAATCCTCAAGGTCGTGTGTGTTCCCTACTTGTTGCCCTACTTGTTGCCCTGTTGTTGCCCTGCTTGTTGCCCTACTTGTGCAAAACACCTCTTCTTCTGTGTGTTCCTCTCTCTCTCTCTCTGTCTCTCTCTCACACACACTCTCTCTCCCTGGCTTGAGAGAGAGGAGAGAGGGGGGGGGGGGGCAGAGGATTCAAGCCGTTCAAGAGAGAGAGAGAGCGAGAGAGCGAGAGAGAGAGATTTCCCTGCTCCCGCCTCTCTATGTCTACTCGTCAAATCTGCTCTTCCTATCTGCTACCCCGTGTATCACCCGTGTATCTCCCAGGCGACCTGCTCCCCTCCATCCGGACGACACACCTCCCCCCCCCC
>QUTJ01031319.1:0-10862 GCA_003573635.1 Goniomonas avonlea | reverse complement strand
CCCCCCCCCCCCCTCCGCGTTGGCTCATAGATGTCAAGAATCACATCTCTTCGTTGGAGGATTCCTTTTTCCTGCACTCTCCCGATTACCTTTCGCAATGCTGATTCGAACCGTGAGAGACCAGACCCAAAATCTCGACTGCACCCGGCCTTCGAAGCTCCCGCTGCTGACACCGTGCATGACAGATTGGCACACTGTACGACACCGGTTGGGGCAACACTCGGTTCACATACGACTTCGCCAAGCTGCTAGACAACAAAGGACAGAGCGTTCAGATTCGCGTGGCTGCGCTCACTGCTGGAACAGCAGCCTACGACACAGTCGCTCTTGACAATTTCAAGTTGACGTACTTCCCCGAGCCTGCCAAGATCACACACGATGCCCCTAGCTCTATGCTTGCGAGTGCCACGACTCCTGTCATCACCCTCACGCTGCCTTATTCCGTGCCTTCCTCCACTGACTTGGACATCTACTTGTCCATCTCTGGACCGCCTGATGTGATCAATGTGAGTCTCCAGGAGTTGAAAACTGACCACACCATGCCACCCTCACTCGCCTTGTGCCCGCTTCCTAAATGCGTGGCTTTTGTGGTGATGGCGATGGTGACGGTGATGGACTGAGTACGTGCGAAGCTGTGGTGTTTCGGTGGTGGGGCGCTGTGAGCGCTGTTCCTGTGGAGGCTGTGCTGTGTGCGATGTGGTGGCTGGTAGTGTGTCGGTGGAGCGCGGTGTGGTGGGTGTGGTTTGGTGGTTTGTGGAGATACGGAGGCTGTATCTCGGAGTACCTTCGCAGTTTGTGGAGAGTCTTGTCAGTGCCATTATGCTAACGCAAGCCGCAGGGGGGGTCGCTCACACCCAACCTATTTGTGCGGTTCCCAGCGGGCTCTTTAACCGGAACGTTCACCGTTACAGCTGGCGCTAATCCTGGACTTTTCTATGTCGAGTTTGGTCTGGGCGGGACTGCTCTCGAGCTCTATGTTCCGCCATCTGCCACCTCCTTCCGTGTCAAGTTCCTAGGTGCGTGGGAGGACATCCTAATCTCCCTCTGTGAGTAAGAGTTGAGAGCTGGAAATCTGCTGAGCAGTCAACGATTCACCAACATCGGTCTAGTGAGAGCGAAAGGTGCCGGTCAGGATTGGAGGACGACAAGGTCCTTCGCCATCAACCCAATTGCAGTCGTTCAGCGTAGCAGGGAGTGTCCGTGCACCCTTGCGCTTTCTGCCTTGTCTGTTCCTGGTGTTTTGGCCGTCCCTTTGAGCCCCTGCAAGGATTCCGAGGTTGATCTGTGCCCCATATGTCGATCGGCCTCCGAGGTGGATATGGGATCGGTCACGTCTATGTGATATCGTGTCGAGTTATGCCTATGTTTATCACACGTTTATGTGATAACACCCTCGGTTAGGAGGATATTCGAGATCAGTCACGTCTATGTGATGTTGCCTCGGTTAGGAGAACATGGGATCGGTCACGTTTATGTGATATCGTGTCGGTTATGTTTATCACACGGTGGTGGTCCAACGAAGTCTGGACGTAACCGCGAGCCGGTGTCGGTGTTGACACCGGCCCTCGGTATCGCCATCTCTGCCATTTTTGCCGACAGTAGAATTGCTCTTCACACCCTGCGCAGTGACTCCGGACTTTCTGACAATCCAGCCCTGCGGAACTGTGACGAGCTCGACATCCGGCGTCTCAACCATCACGCTCCAGGGACCCGTAGCTGCGTCTGAGGTGCTCACAATTTCCCTCTCCCTCAACGACGTGGCCTCAGTTGGCACCACGATCAACAACCCGGTGATTGTTTTCCCCGCTGGCTCGTCCACCGGCACCTTCAGCATCAACACCGGCACGACTGTTGGCAAGCTGTCCATCAGCTATGCTCTGAGCGGCACGGCTGAGGTGAACTTTGTCGCGCCGGCACCCACGCCGACCTTTGTGTATATTACAGGTGCTCCCTCCATCACATGTAGTCAAGAATGTTCTTGCCTGTCAATGTGTGTCGGAAAGTCCCTAAGTGTCAAGAGTATCCCTGCCTGTCAAGATTCCATTGCCCCACGATCGAAGCCTAACAGCAGTGTCACCGTCGCAGGCCCCATCACGAACGACTTGGCCACGCTGTTTCCCTGCGGCTGGTTCATCGGGACTGGCCCTCACCTCATCACGCTCACCCTCACGTCGCCCGCGCCCTGCCCGCTCGACGTCTCTATCACCCTCAACGGCTCCCCCATCCCAGGCTCCTCTGTCACGCCCTCGCTAGTTCAGTTTGCTGTCGCGGACCAGTCCAAGACTTTCAGCATTACCTCTGGCTTGGTATCTGGCGTCTTGTCCATTGTGTTCGCTCTTAGCAACACGGGAGCGTCCGGGTACACAACTCCTGCAACCTTGAGACCCTACGTTGCAGACCCAAGCGGAATCTCCTTTTTGCGAAGCAACACGCCCAGCACAGGCTCGGCCAGTGTGACCCTGGTCGGTTACTATCTCGGGGCCATTCCTGAGCACCAGTCTGTGGTCGCCAAGATTGGCGAGACGAGCTGCGAAAGCACAACCTGGAGGTCTGTGACGTCGGTGCTGTGCAAGACCTCCGCCGGCATGAAGAGTGTTGGCAAGGCGATGGCTTTCAGCATGGTGCAGTGTACGACGAGGACGTACTCGGCGGCCTTTTCCTATGACGAGACGTGGATCTCCAGTGCGACGCAACAAAACGCTCCGATGACGGGTGCCAACTCGGTGACGGTGGTCGGCCGATCTGGATTCATGCAGCGCGACGGAACTATGAAAACGCAGGTTGGAAAAACCGTGGCGATGTCGACGCAGTGGGTGTCTGACTCTGCCCTCCGCTGCATGACGTCCATGGGCTTCACGGGGGTCAGGTCTTGTGTCGTGGTCACGCTGACTGGCCGAGTCATCCGCGCCACGCTGTCAGGGGTCTTCACGACTGACCGTTCTTCAAGCCCTTCCAGCGCGATCAGAACTAACGCCGGCGCGACCGGGCAGGTGTCCATCACAGTCATTGGCGGCCAGGCGGCTGTCGAGGACTTCACATCAGTGCCTCGCGTCGGGGGCACCGGGTGCTTCGCGTCCCGTTGGTTGTCTCACACGTCAATTCGGTGTAAGACTGGTGGCACAGGCATGCTGCGGCATCTTGTGTTATCTGTCGTCGACGTGGTCGGTGGGACGGCCACTGCCGCCTTCTCGTACGACGGGCCACAGGACATGTCGAGTGCGCTGCCAGTCAACGCTCCAACTTCCGGGAGTATTTTCGTCACGGTGGTCGGAGGCAACGTGGGCGAGAGTGACTACACGCTCAGATCGAGAGCGGGTGGGACCGCTTTTGAACTGACGTTCTGGAAGAGCGATACTGGGCTCTCTGGGAAAGTACCCAGTGGAGCTGGGGCTGGAGTGTACGGTGCACGGGTGCGGCGGTTGGTGGCAACGGTTGGTGAGGGTGACCAGACAGCCACTTATGCTTCCCAGTTCACCTTCGATGCGACATGGTTGTCCGGCGTGGTACAAACCAACACAGGCTCCACAGGCTCGGCGACCGTGACTGTGCTAGGCTCAAACTTTGCCCAAGCGGACTTGTCGCAACTGCGGCCCCGGTTGGGAGGGTCCGCCTCAACTGCCACAAAATGGCATTCCATGTCAGCGCTGAGCGCTAAGGTGGCGAGGGGGACGGGGACGTGCAGGTCAGTGATCCTCACCTTTGTCGGTCCGCGTGGGGGGACAGCCACCTCCGCGCACACCTTCGGAGGCCCAGCGCCGACCTCTTCGATCATCAGAGCAAACCACCCTGGCACGGGCTTGATAAGCGTGACCGTGCTCGGCAGCAACTGGGCACTAGACGACTACTCGGGTCGCACACGCTTCGGTGGCAGCCGTGCCGAGAGCACCTCATGGAGAAGCGACACTTGCCTCCATGCGAAATCACCAACAGGCGCCGGCGCAGGGCTGCCGCAACGCCGCTTTGTTGTAACCTTGGGCCTCGGGGCCTCCGTTGGCACAAGTGTCGGGCTGTGGTCAACCGACCCGGCCCAGCCGTCCTCCACAGTTGGGAGCAACAGCCACCCCACAGGCGCCAACAGTGTCACTGTCATCGGCTTCAACCTCGGCGACCGGGACTACACGTTTCGCGGGCGTTGCCACGGCACCTCGATCCCACTGACGAAATGGGTCTCGGACAGCGCGATGCAGATCAAGTTCCTTTCGGGCTCTGGTTCCTTCATGCGAATTGCCCTGTCCGCTGTTGATCGCCCCTCGTACACGCTGACTCGAGCGCTCACTGTGGACGGACCAAAGCCAGTGTCCAGCTCAATCAAGATCAACTTGCCCTCGACTGGTTCTGTTAGTGTGACTGTGGTCGGTGGCAGCTTCGGAAAGCTCGATTACACTTGGGCTTCGAGGATCGGTGGCTCGGGCCTTGAGTCAACTCTCTGGGGCAGTGACAGCTCACTGAAGGCTCGAGCGCCGTGGAGCGCAGTGCTTGGACTTCCCAGTAGGCGCTCTGTCGTTTCGGTGGAGGTCCAGTTTAGCACGTTCGTCGTCCTCTTCAGCACCGATGGTGTGGTGCCGTCGAGCATCCGCGGGGCCAACGGTGCAAGCACCGGAACGCTCAGCGTGACAGTGCTCGGGTCAAACTTTGGGGGCTCGTCAACCTCCTGGCGTACGCGCGTCGGTGGCTCCGGTGGGCAGGTCACGATTTGGCGGTCTGAAACCCACATGTTTTCTCGCTCGGCCATGCTGGGGACCGCGGCGTGCGTAGCCATCTCTGTTGTCGTTGCCGTTTCTGCGACAGCGACCAACGCTTTCACGTTCAACGGGCCAGCACGCCCGAGCAGCATCGTGCGATCCAACGTTCCGGCGACTGCGGGGCTCTCTGTCACTGTCCTGGGGAGCTCGGTTGCAGGCGCCGACTACTCGGGTCGGCTGCGGCTGGGAGGGACCAGCGTGCAGCCAACAGTGTGGACCAGCCATTCTTCGATCAGAGGCAAGCCTGCGCACGGCGCTGGATCGGCCCGGCCTCAGAGGCGTGTTGTGGTGACAGCGGGCCTGGGCGCACAGCAGGGCACAGCGTTGGGCCTCTGGACTACCGACCCCGCATCGCACCCTGTGACAGGCAAGACCAATTCGCCCACCACAGGCGGGCTCAGTGTCACGGTGCTTGGTACGAACCTTGGGGAGGCTGACTACAGTTTTCGCTCACGTTTCCATGGTGGAACTAGCTCTGAGGTAACTATGTGGCTAACCGACACCTCAATGCACACCAAAGGTTCTTTTGGAGTGAGCACCTGCCGAGGCGCAGCGATCTCAGCTCGTGTTTTTGTGTCCGGCAGTCTGTCTTCCTCTTTCACATTCGACGGTCCTGCTGTGCCAAGCAGCGCCATACAGTCGAACGGAGCTGCCACAGGCTCCACGTCGGTGACCATTGTCGGTACCGGCGTGGCCAGGGTGTCTTACTCGCCACGGTTGCGACTGGGCGGCACGGCGTTCTCCATCACGCGGTGGACCAGCCACAGTGCCGTCCTCGGTAAACTCAGCCCCTCCGTGTACACGATGAGGGCGAGGCAGCTCCTCCACATCACTGTCGGCGCCCAAGTTGGCACCTCTCTCATGGCCTTTTCGGCCGACCTGGCTGCCGTGTCGAGCAGCGTTGCCACCAATACCGCCTCAACCGGTGCTATGACAGTGACAGTGGTGGGCGCGAATGCAGGAGAGTCGGACTACTCCGGACGTCCTCGCGTCGGAGGGAGCGTGGGCCAAGCCACCCGCTGGGTATCAACCTCGAGTGTCCGCGCAAAGACTGTTGCCGCCACTGGGGTCGCTCGCCGCCTTGTCGTTTCGCTCGACTTCGACCGTTCGGGATCAGCAACCTTGGCGTTCACTCATGTTGGGCCGGCCGTCGGCTCGACAGTCACGCGCTCTAACTCGCCGACAACTGGCAGCGCCAGTGTCACCGTGCTGGGATCAAACCTGGCCGAGATCGATTACTCAGCGAGAGTGCGACTGGCCGGATGCAACTCGCAAGCGACACTGTGGACAAGCGCGTCGTCTCTTCGAACCAAGTCAGCGTCGATATTCTACTCCACTTTGTCTCGCCGAACTGTCGCCATAACTCTTGGGCTTGGGGCGCAGGTCTCCTCGGCCCGCTCGCTGTTCACGACAGACACTCCAGCACACAGCAGCGCTGTCCGAACAAACTTTGTCAGCACCGGTGAAGTGAGCGTCACGGTGATTGGCACGAGCTTTGGCGTTGACGCCTGGATGCCTGTGCCTCACACCTTGAACCTGCGGGTCGGGGACTCTGGAACCCTAGCAACGCATTGGGTGAGTGACTCGGCAACTCGTCTCCGCACGGCTGGAGGTTCGGGCACACTGCGGAAGGTAACCATGTCGGTGATAGCCAGGCGCACGTCCACTTCGACCAGGGCGCTGACCTACGACGGACCCATCGTCGTCAGCACCATGACGCCGCACAACATCCCAGCCACTGGTGAGACCATGGTGACCGTCCTGGGGGTTCACTTCGGTCGTGCGGCCGACTCTGGTCGTCTCGCCTTTGGCGGCTCTAGGGCTGAGCAGACCATCTGGATCAGCGAGAGTGACATCAGGGGGAGGACGAGCTGCGGGCACCAACGGCAGGCGGAGCGAGTGGTGGTTACGGCTGGCCTTGGGCAGCCGCAGTCGACCACCCTCCAGCTGTACACCTTTGACGTCGCGACTCCATCCAGTGCCATCAGAGTCAACTCTGCGGTCACTGGGGGGTCAAGCGTCACGCTGCTAGGCTGGAACCTCGGCCAGGCCGACTACAGCTTCCGTCCTCGGCTCGCAGGTACTCGGGGTGAACGCACCAAGTGGCACACGCAGTCAAGCATGTGGCTGAAGGCTGGCTCTGGGACCGGCGTCCACCGCACACTTGCTGTGTCCATCCAGACCCTGGGGTCAGGGAGTTTGACGCGTTCGATGACATTTGATGGGCCGCGGCCGCCCTCAAGCGTTGTTATGGCCAACTCCCCGACCTCTGGCGCAGTGAGCGTGACAGTGCTGGGTACGAGCTACGGATCCGTCGATTTTTCTGTGAGGGCGACCGGTGGGACCGTCATGGGGACCACGCGGTGGGTGTCTGCGTCTGCTGTCCGTGGCAAGGTGGGCTCAGGTGCGCTGTACGGCATCTCTGTGGTGGCGAGTATCCTCCCTCGTGCCGGGGCCGAGCACCTCGGGACGTTGCTCGAGGTCCTATCGTACAACGTGGTGGGCCCGAGGACAGGCCTGCCTCTCCTCTCCAACGCGCCTGGCTCAGGCTCAACGAGTGTCACCGTCGTCGGGACCTCGCTTGGCCAGTACGACAACACTGCCGGCGTCACTGTCGGCGGCAGTGGACACGAGGCCACTTTCTGGGGCTCCGACAGCGTGCTTCTCGCGAAGGCACCTGGCGGCGCCGGTCGCCGCTCGCTGGCCACAGTGTCCCTGGCAGCGCGGAGGTCCACACAGCCTGGCATGATGAGCTTCGACCGGGTGGCGCCCTCGTCCTTGTCCCGCAGCAACATTCCCCCCACGGGGTCGCAGAGTGTCACGGTGCTTGGTCGCCTCCACGGGAGCCCGTCGTACTCGATCCGTATGCGGTTCGGTGGTACTGGCGACGTCGGGACGCTCTGGATGAGCAGCACCACGATGTACTGCAGACGGCCCGCAGGGAATCAAGGAAACCCGGCCCGAGTTGCTCGCTTCATGGTTACACTCCCTCAGCTTGAATCGACGGTGACCCAGCAGCTCACCTTCGACTTGCCGAGGCCTTCCAGCATCCTCGTGAGCAACGTCCACGTCACCGGCGAGTCACGCGTCACCGTCCTGGGTTGGAACTTTGGGGAGATTGACTACTCCAACCGTCGACGGGTTGGGGGCACTGTGACAACGAGCACGAGGTGGGCCTCCAACACTGCTATCACGGCGCACCCTGCTGCAGGTGTGTCGAGCACCCGGCTCGCGGCCGTCTCTGTGCAAGACTGGGTCTCTGGATGCTTGACTCGCAGTGTCTCCTACGACTCCGCGTCTGGCCCCAGCAGCCTTGTGGTCCACAACTCTCCTGCCACAGGTACGATCAGTGTGACGGTGCTTGGGACCAACTTTGGCGGGGCTGGCTACTCGCCACATTCCCGGCATCAGGGCAGTGCAAGCGCGGCGACGCGTTGGGTGTGCGACTCTGCTCTGCGTTCGAAGATTACTCGCGGGCTGGACCTCCGAGGAGGCGCGCTCGTTGCTCTAACTGTCGGTGATAACTTTGCGCACAGCCCGTCCACGCGTTCGGGGTCGTCAGTGCAGGCCTTTTCATGGGGTCGCTCCCCAATTTCGAGCTCGGGTTATCGCAATGGCCCCGTCACAGGGTCCACGGTAGTTACAGTGCTGGGGTTCAACATGGGGCTGCACGACCACACCGGTCGCGCCCGGGTTGGAGGGAGCGGATCTTCCTTGACCCGTTGGGTGTCAGAGTCCTCACTGACGCTCAAGACACGCGCTGGAGTTGCCAGGCTGCGTCGGCTTGTGGTGTCTTCTGGGCCCTTACGGCACGGGACACTTACTCATGCATTTTCATTCAGCGCGCCGGTTCTCTCAGTAAAAACGCACTTCCTTGCCAACGGCGGAGTGGACCAGAACTGGGTTGTGCCTGCTGGACCGACGCTGCTGTTGGTAAAACTATGGGGAGCCGGAGGTGGCGGCGGCAGTGGTGGTGGCGGTGCCGACACGTGTCTCGCTGGCACAGGCGCTGCAGGCGCGTATGTGTACGGTTACATCCCTGTCACACCAGGGGAGACCCTGACCATCAGAGTGGGGGGCGGAGGCGCTGGAGGGACAGGAACTGGAACGACCAGCTCTGGTGGCGGCGGCGGTGGCTACTCCGCGATAATGCGAGGAGCCACGTTCCTTGCTGTCGCGGGCGGTGGGGGCGGCGGGAGCGGCTGTGACAACACGGATCATGCCCAGGCCGCTGCTGGACGGGGTGGTGCTGGTGGCGTTGACGTTGGTATCGACGGCAATGGAAACGATCGAGTCTATGGCGGTGCTGGCTCTGCCGTCAAGGTGTACGGTGGTTCTGGCGGCAACACCCTGACCTCGACAGGAGGGCCGAAAGCCACGCGTGATGCTGGCGGTGGTGCAGCGTGCTCTTGCACTGACGGTGCGTACTTGACTGGTGGCATCGGCGGCGCTCCAGGCGGGCCGACAGAGGCGGGCGGGGCAGGCGGAGCCTATGGTGGTGGGACCGGTGGCGCTGCTGACAATTCTTTCCCTGGTGGTGGCGGCGGCGGCGGCGGGTACTACGGTGGCGGCGGTGGCTGCAACGGCCCGAACAACTCGCTTGGGTCTGGGGGCGGCGGTGGCTCCTCGTACAAGCCGCCAGGGGGGTCTGGTGCCGACGGCGCCATCACGGTGCCTGGTGGGACATCGGAGCTGGACTATGCTGCGACCATTGGTGTTGGGGGCGCCCTCGGTGCTCAGTCAAACGCAGTCGGGGGCTCTGACGGAGGAGCTGGCGGCGGAGGTCTCGTGATCGTGCAGACGTTGACCACAGCTGTTTCTCCTCCCAACTTTCCTGGCACAGGGTCGAGCAGTGTCACCGTGATCGGCCACGTTGTTGGCGCGATCGGGGGCGCGTCGTACTCTCAACGCGTCCGCCTTGGAGCCAGCGCGGTCGAGGTGACCACCTGGGTGAGTCAGAGTTCACTGCGGTGCAAACCCCTGGACAGCGCTGGATCTGCCCGCCCCGTCCGTCGGGCCTGGTACACCGTGGCTTTGCAAGCTGGTTCTGGAGACGTGATGTTCACTGCAGCGCTCGCGCGTGTCTCGGGCTTGGTGAAGGCCAATCTCCCGATGACTGGCACGAGCAGCGTGACAGTGCTGGGGTGGAACCTTGGGCAGGCCGACTACAGTACGCGGTCGAGGGTCGGTGCGAGCGGGACCGCCACGACTCGATGGGGTTCCCAAACAGCGGTGGTGTGCAAATCCTCCAAGGGCACGCCCCCTGCGCGGGGTCTTGCCGTGTCAGCTGTCGCAGCCGTGACTGGCTCTGTGACAGTGGGTTTGACTTTTGATGCAGGCCTGCCCACAGCCGTGATGCCAACGAACGTGCCGTCCACAGGCGCTGTTAGCGTCACAGTTCTCGGCACGACCATGGGCACTGGAACCTCAGAGAGGCCGCGATTTGGGGGCACTGGTGTGATGGCGACCCTGTGGCTGTGCGAGACCGCCCTTCGCTGCAGGGTTGCTCAGGGTGCAGGCTCAGCGGGGTCGCAGCGACGAGTTGTCGTCACCAACGGGCCCGGAGAGCCTTCCGCCACAGCCCATCGCCTCTTCACATCTGATGTCGCGCTGCACTCTAGCATATTCCTGACCAATCGGCACTCAACAGGTGGAACCAGCGTGACTGTGCTCGGGTCGAACATGGGCATGGACGACTACTCCCTCCGCCTCAGGGTGGGTGACAGCGGCGTTGCAACAACTGTGTGGCTGACGCACAGTGCAATCACGTCGAAAGTCCCTCATGGAAGGGGTCGGCGGGTTGCGGTCACTGCCTCCGCAGTTGCCGCCAGGGGCCGTACGCTCACAAATGCTCATACTTACAACGGACCGCGGATCATTCAGCAGTGCATCAACCCGGTCTCTGTTGCGACCTACACTGCCGGCGATACCGCGTACGTCGTGCCCGGAGGGGTCACAACCATGCTTTTCAAGGTTTGGGGTGCTGGCGGCGGCGGCGGCAGTGGGGGTCCTAATGGGAAGTCGTGTACCGCTGGCGTCGGCGGCGGCGGCGGGTTTGTGATGTCCGCTGCAGCAGTGGTCCCCGGCGAGACCCTGACGATAAGGGTGGGTGGGGCCGGT
>QUTJ01031318.1:0-10852 GCA_003573635.1 Goniomonas avonlea | reverse complement strand
CTCTCATAGCCTGAAAACTTTGAGGACCCGCAAGCATCTCGATCAACACGCGATGTATTTGATCAGCTCCGCTGGACTGGACTACTGTGCGGTGTGCAGGGTCTCATTGGCGGTTTAGATGCAGGATACCGCCACGTTGATGGACCTCCAAGGTTTGCGAATCCAACAGCACGATAAACCTCTTGCGGACCCAGCTGCTGAAATTCTTGGCATCCACTTCGCAGTCCCGGAACGGGCCCCTGCGGACCATCTGGTCGTCGTCGTCGTCAAGGGAGAGTGGTAGCGGCGCCACACCCAAGCGTTGGCGCAGATCCATCTGGTAACTCGCGTCCAAGACTTCTGGGCCAACAACCACACCGGTCTCCTGCTGCAGTGTCCGCAGTGCTGTTTTCTGAAACGACTCACTGGAAAGCCCGTCGGTTGGGTCCCAGGACCCCTGGGCAGTGATTCCAATGTCTAATTGGTCGTACTGGCTGTTCCGGCTTGCAGGCGGTTGAGGAAGATCAACAAGACAGATGGCAAACCAGCCCTCCGGCAAGGGGACTTCGTGGCCCAAATCAACTTCGCAATGTTGAAGCGCACACGTAATCCAGTGTGCTCTCGGTCGCATCATCTCCAACTGTTGCTCTGGGCGAATGGAAGCAGCTTTTACCTTTAGCTCATCACTCACGAGATTGTCGCAGGCATCCTGTATGGGAGACTCGCCTATCATGGCGTTTCGGTCAAACGGCTTGTCGGGTACCACAAGAGAACCCGTTGGTACTGGTGGAGATATCAGATCAGAAAATAGTGCCTTTGTCTGGGAAAAGCGGCGTACTCGGTATCCAATCAGCAACCAGGTGGCGAGCCCGTTGAGTTGCCTCAGACTTGCAGTGAAGGATGAGGGCGTCTTTCAAAGACTCGTCCACGATTAACAGGGTTCCGGCAGAAGCTTTGAACTTATTTCCTTTGAAATTGAGTTGCACATGCTCTGGCCCATCAGGGCCTGCGACCGTCACCCACCGCTCCTTCGGTGGTCCGTGGCGGCTTCCAGAGGCCATGCGCTTTCCAGGCTTGCGGGTTTCCAGGGCGGACTCTTAAGGCGAGGTCCGTGCTTTTGCGGACCATGTCAACCAACGTTTACCAATGTGGTCCTTGATTACATTTGCTCCCATATGGCCAGCGAATGGCGTACGTGTTCCTTGCTACGGTCTACAGTCTATCATTATCAAAAATGGAAGGTTTTGGCTTTTCGGGTCAACGTCAGCGGCCTTGTTCAAGCCGAAGTCCAAGAGTGCGTCGCTGTGCTTTTTCAGTCTCCCTGGCTAATCTTCATCGCAGTGCTGCTGCAAAAGCTCTGCGACATTTATATCACTCAGCCGCAGCCGCAGGTTGTCCAGTATGTGGTGCCTCAGACCACTTACTACACGGTCCCGACGGCCCCGCTTGTGTACGATGCTGGCTCGTGTGACCCCAGCTTTGGCTACAGCACCAACGGTTACCCTTGCAGCTTCTGCTAAAAAGGTCAGCTTTCTTGAGAGTACAATACATCTCGCTGTTTCTAACTCCGTTGGAACTTGTTTTTGATTCTTCTGATGATTATTTCTTTCTTGTTTTCTCTACCTTGCATTAAACCGCAAAAAAGGTTGCATCAAGGAGCTTCAGGATTCTGGGCACTGAGATTTGTACTAACGAGCTCCAGGATACCCTGGGCACTGCTCTTTGGTTGGGTAAACCGACTCGAACACTTCCGCGGCATTCTTGATAGGGCACAACGCCTGACCCTCGCAGCCTGGGAGGTATAGCTCCGCCCCGTTGTACACGATGCGCACCGCGAGGCCACTGCGTTGAAGCAATGTGAGCAGTGTCTAAGTTCCCACCTCGGTTCACCAAATTGAGTTGAACATGACTCACATTTCTGGGGTGCTGTAGAGCTCAACAGCAACGAGAGATGCATACGGAGGCCACACTCCATCCCACACACCAAGCGCTTGGAGGAACGGGAGGATGGTGGAGTCATGCCCCTGAAGCATTATGTCAGCTCCCAGAGCCGGCCAACACACGAACGAAACCCACCGAGAACAGCACGAACTTCGGAGCACCCGCAACTCCAGACTCTGCCGCCACGATGTTGTTCCAGAAGTCAGCAACCAGGGGCCCAATCAAAACACTGTTCCAAGACCCGTGAGATCTTGTCGGAGCAGTGATCACGGTCGTTCAGAATCAAAAAGCCAACAGACAAAAACAGAAGCAGCCGTACGTTCCAGAAGCCGTGCGGTTGGGAAAGGTGCCAGCTGCTGACATGTTCCAGGTTGCTTCAGCCACAACCCTCTTTTGTAGCTCGGGGGTGAAAAGGGGTGGAAGAGACTTGTTGTGGCAGATATGCGTGTTCATGCAGTCTGTCGAATGGTCAGCCGTTGTAAAAAAACAAACATTTAGTGACTATGCATGGCTGCGTCCTCAGTTCCAAACAAGAATCGCGTTGTATCATCCGAAACCAGTCCAAAAGTATAGATCAGTCAAAGGATTCATCCCCGAGCACATACCAAACACATGAATAAAGTCATCTGTTGCCATTCCCAGCACCGGAGCCAGATCGTTCAACAGAGGCTCGGAGACCTGAAAGTCTTTGTCAGACAGATGGATTACACGCTCAGAATGACATGACACGCATCGTAGAAACGTGGAATTCAAAAAGTTCTCAATGGTCTGAAAGATCTGACACAAAGTGCGCTGTAACTGACAGGACGACACCTAATAGCTCGATGGCTCTGTCTGCCTGTGTCCAGTTCTCTCTATTTATCTCTCGCTTTGTGTCTAAGTGTATCGTACCTCAGTCCAATGTTTGAGTGCCTCAGGAGTTGTTTCGGCACCAGTCATCACGGCTTCCACGCCCGGGCAAACGTTGGAGTTTGGTGTCATCCAGTCCCTGAATAACGAGTGAATGCCTGCTTAGAAATCCAACAATAAAGCGCGGATCGTGCTCAAGGGTCGCATATGCGTCAGCGGTAGACAAAAGCCAAAATTCGCCTCAGTGTCGTACTTGTTGGCGGCCATTGAGAGCAGATCGACAACTTGAGTGGGAGTAGTATCCGCTGCGGGATACAACCTACAAAATGGATGAGTCGGGCATGTTGCCAAGACGGGCAGTATGGCAAGCAACAGAAAACGTCCAGAGGAAAGGAAAAGCGCACCCAGTCACCAACGACTCAGCAGACAATTGCGTGCGAGGGGAGTCGTCAGCACGGAGATACATCTGCAATAAACCTTCAGCGGATAGGCACACCCTTAGAACGAATGCAGTGTCGGCAGTGGGGAGACAATGGTTCTGACAATCATCTATCACCTCGGACTGGTTCAGCTGCGCCGGAAGAAAGTTGGTGGAGTCCACGTAGGCTTGGCGCAGATTTTGACCGTTTTGAATCTGTTGCTGATAGCCTGCATCCAGTAAAATCTTTGGGCATCAAAGTCCTGCGTGTCACCTTCTGCCGTCAGCTGGCCGAGCCCGCAGTTCCCCGCGAAGTCTTCAAGGTTGTCCATCCAGACCTTTCTGAAAAGGCGAGGTACGCTCTTCATGGTTTCTTGCGCAGTCGGCAATGGCATCTCAGCATGGTGCCTATAGAATCGATCAAAAAAGAATTAAATGCCTGACAGCGTACAGACTACAGTTCCACTTGGCATCATCGTTGGCCCAACACGGTTTATCGAACGCGACTGTGCGGTCACCTGGCAGGAACCAATCATCAGAGGGGCACGACAACAAACGCGAGCACTGTTTGCCTCAATATCAGTACTACAACTTACCATGGCGGATGAGAACCTGTCAAGTAGCGCGTCAGCGCACTCAAAATTGAAAATGAACACCAAGCAACCTGCACAAGGACCAACTCAGTGCCAGGGGCGGCTCCACTGGGAGGGGGTATCGCGCGAGGTGCAGTGTTGCAGTACCCTGGCGGATCCTCCGCCCCCGCCGAAGCTAGAACAAGGATCGCCAGGACGCAGAGCAAAGTCGGGCAAAGTTGCATTGGGGGAAATGACTGAGATCTACTTCTTCGTTTGTAATTATAAACAAATAACAGTAGTCATATCACAGGATTAATTTCATTATTACAATTCATTGAATTCAATAGGGCCTAATAAACGCTGTGCATACGCACCAGCGTAAAGTTGAGAAAACCACCGCCGTGGAACTTTTGGATTGAAACTCGAACAAACCTGACCCTGATCGGTGACCAGTCAGAAGCACGCTGGCTGATAAACCCGGACCAGAACACCAATCGCTTGGATTCTCGCTCACGCGGATGGGTGCGAGCCATTCACGGTCTGCAGCAGCCAAATCTAAAGCACCAGTGATGGCGTGCGACTCCGCTAATCCGATGCCGTTTGGGTCCGCTCCACACATGACAGAACGGGTTCAGAAGAATCTTTCAGATTGGATCAACTCGACGGAAGCATGCAATCTACAGGTATATGGCTTCTCGCCTGCCATGTGGGCTGAATTTCGGGTAGGATGAAGCTGCTCTTAGAAAGGACAAGATGGTCAAAGTTGTGAAAACGTTGCTGCTCCTCAAGTATTTGAAGCATGACAACGAACCGATCGAGGTCCGATCAGACACCTTGATACTTTTGTCTGACAGTCATCCAGGTAATCAAAGGTTTGTACATTGGCTCAATCGGCGCCGCGCACAATCGCCCGGCTTTGAAAGAGAACAACATTACCCATGTTCTCACCGCTGCCAGAGGCCTGCCGACACCATTTCCAGAGGATTTTGAATACCAGAGTATTGAGGTTGGTTGACCCTCCGTGACGCGCTTTGGATCACAGCTGGTTGTTTGCAGGTATTGGACAAAGCCGACGTGGATATTTCTGTCCATTTTCCTGCCGCCTTCAAACATATTGATGAAGGTGCTCTCCGAAACGGCCCTTGCTTCTACCCACACCATTGCAGGAATTCGTCGCGGAGGGTGTCTGGTTCATTGTTTTGCAGGAAAGTCTCGTTCCACGACCATTGTGGCCGCATATCTGATGGCCACAAAGGGCTACTCGACAGACTTGGTGTGACAGTTGCAGTGAAATTGAATGCTCACGTTGAACCCGCACTGACAGGCAATTGACATCATCAAGTCAAAGAGGCCCGTGGTTGATCCCAACCCTGGTTTCCGGATGCAACTTGTGGTGAGTCACATCCAGTCCGCTATGTCGAAAACGTCACTAAATCAACGCGCAGGCCTTCCACAAGCTGTTGCAGCAGCAGCAGCAGCAGCAGCAGCAGAGTCCAGTGGGTAGCTTTGCTCAGCATCCCGCTGTGGCGAATGGTCCGGCTGCTTCTGGCCTGTAGCAGGCCAAAGCGGCATCATGTTGCTGTCTATTTTGCTGTTGTCGATCACATGCGTGTCACTGTACCGCGGCACGGAGTGTGTGCACTTTCTGGAAACGTCCAGGCAGTGAGCCACGCGCGCGAATAACATGAATATTAAACGCGATATTGGAGCAAAATAAGAAGTTCGAAACCGAAATAAATTATGTTGCAATGCTTTTGACACGATCATTCTTCATCAGGGATGCCAATCTTGGCAAAAAAAACAAGTGATGCCCGAACCAGGAGTCGAACCTGGAATCTTTTGCTCCGTAGGCAAACGCCTTATCCATTGGGCCATCCGGGCTCGTGTCATAGTGGAATGTACGTCAAGCCCCTTGATAGCAAATGTAACTCCCTTCGGTACCTACTTCCGACGGAAAAACTAAAAAACTGAGGGTTTGGTGTGCAAGCGTCGAGGCGATGCGTGCGGGCGCGGGGCTGCGCTGGGCTTGTCGTCAGGGTACAGCCTCGAGGCGGTTCACGGCTCGGTGTTTCAGTGCAAATTCAAGCTATCAGAAGACCCGCCCTCGCCTTCTCGTGATCGCAGGGTGCAGTGTGCCTTTGGCACTTGGAGCCGCTGCTTGCCTCGGATTTTGGGCTTCGCGTGAGGCAGACAGAAAGCGTGACACGAAGGAGGATCCTGACTTTTCTGGGCGCGAGAATGAACTCATTGATATCGCCCTTCAGCTGATTAGGCAAGCGGGGCCGTGTTTTTTTGTAACTCTGGACGAAACTGGTCAGCCTCGTGCGCGAATTGTGGACACTCTTGAACCGACATCGGGGCTCAAGTCTGTTTGGCTGGCAACAAGGCCGTATACTCGGAAGGTTGCGGATGTCAGACGGGATTCACGTGTCACACTTGCGTACAATCTCTCGGACAGCATCGCGTACGTTTCAATCCAGGTTGTCGGAAAATCTGCTGTCCTGCCAGCGTGACAACACTTGCAGGGGCGAGTCCGGATAGAAGATGACCCAGAGGAAAAGGCTCGTCACTGGAAGCGAGGCTGGCACCAATTTTACCCCAAGGTAGAGCCCCCAGTCGCACCCTCGAATTAATTTGACCATATCGCAGGGGCCGGGTGGTGACGACTCGGTGCTGCTGGAAGTGATTCCGGAACGCATTGAGCTGGTTGCACATTTTCATGGCGTATCATTGCACTGGGCGCCTGCTGTGTTGATTCGGAACGAGTCTGGTTGCTGGAGCTTTCTGCCACCGAAGTTCCGAGGAGGCGGTGTCGTCGCTCAGCCACAGACGCCTGGATAAATTTCTCTGGCGTACTGCTTGTCGGTTCTCCAACATACGCACACTGTATCAGCACAATCCTCCCTGCACTCTCGCTGCCACATGAGAAGGTGGATTGCAGAGAGCAGGGGAAGGTAGATAGCACAACCTTGAGTTCACAGTGGTACACAAGCCAAGGTAGATGGGTCCGGCCGCCAGCTGAGAAACAAAGCACGACCATCAGTCACGCAGTTGTCCACAGAAGAGGGTGGATTGCAGATTGCACAGCCAGTCACGCATAGGACACACGCCAAGGTAGATTGCACAGCCATTCATTGAACGTGTGCGCTTCACGCAACGGAAACAGTTCTTGTGTTTCTGCAGGGGCGCACCCAGCCAAGCAGCACACATGTGTCCTTGATAGATAAATTTGTAATGTCGTAACATCGGCGTAATGTCCTCTGTTTGATTTCAAAAAAGCGACGTGGAAACCTCAGAGAGCCGAGCACCACCCGCGAATCCGCTTACTCGAGAGGGATCAGTCCTCCGTGCTCGTAGAAGAAGTCAGCAAACACCAGCGAGATGATAGCCATGAGCTTCATCAGAATGTTGACCGAAGGGCCAGAGGTGTCCTTGAGGGGGTCGCCGACGGTGTCGCCCGTCACGGCAGCCTTGTGCGCGTCCGAGTGCTTGCCGCCGTGGTGGCCCTGCTCAATGTACTTCTTGGCGTTGTCCCAGGCACCACCGGTGTTGGACATGGAGATGGCGACCTGGTGCTCGGGTCAGACTCGTGTGAACAACGCGTTGTGAGTGAAGACACCAACACGGCGGGGAGGCAGCGCAAACCCACACACACACACACACGTATACATGCAGGCAGGCGGCACACACACACACAACACACACACAATCCACACGACAAGGCACCTGCACGCCGGAGGTCATGGCACCGACGAGAAGACCGGCGAGGCAGGTCTTGCCGAAGAAGTAGCCGATGATAATCGGGGAGAAGATGACGAGAGCACCCGGGGGCAGCATCTGGAACAGAGAGGCCTTGGTGGAGATGTCAATGCAGCGCTTGTAGTCGGGCTGCTGGGTGTGGTTCATGATGCCGGGCATGTCGGCGAACTGACGGCGGACCTCCACCACCATGGCCTGCGCGGCGATACCGACAGACTTCATGGTCATGGCGGAGAACCAGTAGGGGTACATGACACCGACGATGAGGCCGGCGAAGACGAGGGGGTCCTGCACGTTGAGGTTGGAGCCGGCGCATGACTCGTCGCGGCCGGTCTTGCAACCGATGCCAGCGCGGACAGTGAAGGCGCCGAAGAGGGCCAGAGACACGAGGGCGGCAGAGCCGATGGCGAAACCCTTGCCGATAGCGGCGGTGGTGTTACCGGCAGCGTCCAAGGCGTCGGTGCGCTCACGGATGCCCTCACCGAGCTCCGCCATCTCGGCGATACCACCGGCGTTGTCGGAGATGGGACCGTAGCCGTCGATGGCAAGGCCAGTGGAGAGGGTCGACAGCATGCCGAGAGCAGCCATGGCAATACCGTACTGGTTACCGAGGTGGTAGCCAGACCAGATGGTGATGGCAAGCGCGAACACAGGGATCACCACGGACTTGTAGCCCAGGGACAGGCCGAAAATCACGTTGGTGGCAGCACCGGTGTTGCAAGAGTCGGCAACCTCACGCACGGGGCCGTACGAGTGAGAAGTGAAGTACTCAGTGATGATGCCAATGATGAGGCCAGCCCACAGGCCAGTGGCGACACAGGCGAAGATCTTGACGTTGCTGGTCTTGGTGGTGAGGATGGAGAAATCGTCAGGCAGCATGTAAATGCTGAGCAAGTACAGAAGAGGGGTCATCAGCACGGTGGACACGATCAGCTGGACCTTCAGGTGGAGCTCGATCGCGGAGGGCTTGTTCACGGGGATGATCTGCAAAGCTGTGAGACCAACAGCACTCAGAACAGAATTATTCTAACGTACGTAGGGGATGGAGGCGGTCGCGAGGCAGACGAAGATGCCGAGGGCGCTGACGGCCAAGGGGAACCACTTGCCGTTGGTGTCCTCACCGAGCATGGTCACACCGTCAGAGAGGGGGGAGTTGGCAGCAACCACAAGGGCAGCGCAAGTTGCCTCAGCGAAGGAGCCGAACAAATCGGAGCCCTGGGATGGATCAATTAACCCAAGAACTTACAAGATGTCATAAAATGTCCGACTCACCATTCCGGCAATGTCACCGACGTTATCACCGACGTTGTCAGCAATGACAGCAGGGTTGCGGGGGTCATCCTCGGGGATGCCTGCCTCGACCTTGCCGACCAAATCGGCACCGACATCAGCGGCCTTGGTGTAGATACCACCACCGACGCGCCCGAACAGTGCCATGGTGGAGCCACCAAGACCGTAGCCAGCAATGTTCTCCCACATGATCTTGTAATCATCGGAGTTCTGGGGGTTGACCATGGCCTTCATGATGTAGTACAAGATGAAGAGGTTCATCAGACCCAGAGAGGTGAGGCAGAAGCCCATCACGGCACCACCGCCGAAGGCAGCGTTGAAGGCAGGGCCATAGCCACGGATGGCCTCGTGAGTGACACGCACATTGGTCTTGACAGCAATGCTCATGCCGATCCAACCGCAGGCAAGCGAGGTCAGACCACCCCACACGAAGGCGAAAGCGGTCGGCCAGGAGCGGCACAGGAGACCAATCACAATCATGAAGACGACCAGGAAGGCCATGATGAACCGGTACTCGGCAAACAGGAAGGCTTGGGCGCCCTCCTCAATCTTCGAAGCAATCCAGAGAAGCTTCTTGACGGGAACCTCCCGCGCCTCTCCTTCTGCGGCAATGAGGTGCTCCTCCATGCCGACGCCATCGACCTGCCATTAGGGTGAGAACACGGTTCGACGCGCGCGAGAAGCAGCATACCTTGATCGAAAGCACCTTGTAAGCAAACCCGATCGAGGCAAGAAGCCCGACCATGAAGGAGGCGATGATAAACACGGCAGGCCACTCCAACGCCATTCTGTGTTCAGAACTCTACGAGTTTGCCCGCACGCGACGCCTGGTAAAATGGAGGCCTGATCCCACGCATGATTACCAAGTTAGGGCACATTCGCACGCCCGAATTCATATGTCAGCAAAAAGCTGATTAGAGCCCGCCGCTTGGCGAGAAAAATTCAGAAAATGTGCCCCACCAGGAGCGAACCGACAAATCGAATCAACTTTCGAGCGTGCACGACAGTGAAGGCTGACCTATCGCGAGTGACTGGGCCCGTTCCAGACATCCAAAGAACGCCACGCAACCGCAACGTGTGCCAACTCCTCTCGCTCTCGCTCTGGTATTGCTCAGCGGTTTCCAGGATGTTGGAAAATAAACTCTGTGTGTGTTGTGTGGTGTGTGTGTGTGCGTGTGTTTCCTAGTAAATTCCGACGAACTGCGACGAACCGCTGTTGCCACTTTGAGAGTCGTTTTTACGCCGTGACGTCCTCGACTACAAGACTTGTACAAGGCCCCTGTGCACACCCCGCCAATAATACAAGGTTATTTTGGTGGATTTACTCCAGAAGGATGAGTCGCTCTCTCCCCCTCAATTCAAACCACCGACCGTCTCTTGCGTGTCCGCCCTTCATCAGGCTGACGCCAGCCAGAGAATTAATTTGCCCTATGATTCAAAAACGTGATGCCACATATAGATATAGATATATAAATATTGAATACTCTCTCGTGGATAGGCAGATAAAATGTCACCTCCACCCCGCATGCACACCGGGTGACACTCGAAGTTCAACTTCGAGGTGCGGGTGCAAAGCACGCAATGTTAGTGCCTTTCTCCTCCAGTTTTCTGTCAAATGACGATGTGCATAAGTCAAGCATGACTAGTCCGGACAATAGTGTATCATGAAGCAATAAAGTATAGTACATGTTTGTGTGTGTGTGCGTGTGTGTGTGTGTGGGGAGGGGGGACCACCTACAAAATACTGTACTTCGCAGACCAAAATCGCCACGAAAACTTATTAATCACAGGACTTGTAACTTTGG
This sequence comes from Goniomonas avonlea, assembly GCA_003573635.1. Classification (NCBI taxonomy): domain Eukaryota; class Cryptophyceae; order Goniomonadida; family Goniomonadaceae; genus Goniomonas; species Goniomonas avonlea. The sequence goes on along the minus strand of QUTJ01031318.1, from coordinate 236 downwards.
AGAGTGTGCACAAGAGAGAGCGGGGGGAGTATTGAAACCACTAGGAACTGCATACAGTGCATAGCAGCCACAGATCCGTAGATCTGCCTAGGGTTGAAGAGAGACACATACACACTCCGGCCGAGGGCTTTGCCACATCACCACTGCTAGAGAGAGAGAGAGAGAGAGAGTCGCGGCTTATGTATGTCAACAGGGAATAGATATAGTGACGAAGTCTCAGTCTCCAAAGACTGGAG
>QUTJ01031317.1:0-10849 GCA_003573635.1 Goniomonas avonlea | reverse complement strand
GCGAGGCCGGACCCAGAAGTTTCCACCTCCGCAACAATTCTCGAGACATTTGTCAAGCGAGCAGCCCAGCTGTCGCCCTCTTGGAAATTATTTCCGAATATTGTGACAGTGGCACCGCCGTCGTATCGTGCTGCCGTTGGCACTACGCCGACGACCTCCGGAGCTGGAACAGGCGTTACAAATAGTGGGGAAGCTCGTGGGATTGTGGAAGGTGGCACGGGAGTGAGAGTGGATTCTAGTGCAAATCCATCGAGATTGCATCGATCTGGATTGTATGGGCAGATCCTCGGCTCGAAATCTCGAAGGTCGAGTGCCTACGTACTTCCGCTGGGAACGTTACCAGCCACTGGTTCGTCGCGCTGTTCCGTATCTCGCAAAGATTACTAAACAGTTCCTACCGCTCACCCACACACACCCTCGCGCGCGCTCTCTCTCTCTCTCTCTCTCTCTCTCTCACACACACACACAGCGACACAGACAGTGACACAACACGCCTGGACACGCGATCAGAGATCTGCTATGCCGCGTTGGTCTCAAACACGCCTCGCGGTGTCTAATCAGGAGCGCACCGAGGTATCGAATTGGCAGTACCAATGGAACACCGTGCCAACGGACAATCAAATTGAGTTCCTGGCCAGTGCCAGGAGGAGCAAGACAGGTGATGACTCCGGGTGTGCCAGTGCTCGTTGCAGCGCCAATGCTCGATATTGCACGGCGCGAACACTCCTGTGTCGACAAAGAAATGGTTGGAAGATGAGGCATGGTGCGTTGAAGGCGTGAGAGCGGGAGGGGGGAGGGAACGAGAGGGTACCAGCCTTAGGATATGGAAGCGACGGAAGAGGAGGACGGCAGAGGAGAAGGAACCACAAGAGGAAGAAGCTGAATCCACAAAGAAACCGAAAAATACGAAAGACGATGAGAGCAATCTTCACCTTCTCAAGCCAGCGGCCGTGCGTAGCAGCAGAGCAAACATTGGTGCCTGTGCTACCCGAGCACGCTGGCAGCCTGAGGCCGATGGACACGTACAAGGCAGCTCGCAGGGCCGCCGCCTCCTGAGGCAGGGCAGTTAAGAGGGAGTCACACACATACATCACTAGGATATGAGCGTGAGTTGGCTTCTATGTTCGAGTCGGTGAGGTTGCAGCCTTTTCTCTGAGCGCGTGGAGGGAGTGTGAGAGGGGGCGAGAGGGGGTGTGAGAGGGGGTGAGAGGGAGTGTGTGCGGGAATGTCTGAGAGAGGGTGTGAGAGGGAATGTGAGAGGGAGTGGGTGAGAGGGAGTGTGAGGGGTCCAGAGGTCATATCACTCAACTCACGTCAGTTGCTCCAGAGGTCGTATCAGAAGGAAGCAAGCGATTGCTTGAGATTACAATGGAGTCACCGCCCGGGTACACGCTGGATGGCAACACCGTCACGGGGTAGGACTGGGACGGAGTGCCCTGCGATGCCGCTGCACTCGAGTGTCAGATCGATGGACCGCCGGTTTGCTCAGTATTTCCTCTTTCTGAGAGATGGGGGCAAAGTTATGGGTTGTGTTTATTTATTCTGCCGTGGTTTCTTGATGAGTTGATAACATATGATCGCCTCATACAAATACCCACCACCGGTTACGTGTGCTTGAGTCCTGGTCAGTGCCCTAGGAATAATTGACACACGAACATACCTGTCCCGGGGAGCCACAGCCAAGGCAAGCTGTATTTGTTGGCAAGGTGAAACCCGACACGGTCAATCTCGGGCTCAGTAAGAGCCACGCTGAGCAGTGGGTGTCAGCATTGGTGTTAAACCACAGTCCCGGAAACACACCTGTAAACCACAAACTCGGCAAATTCGCCGTCGAACAAATCCGTGGACGCAGTCTCGCCTCTTCCCAAGAACACCTGCAGCCCGCTGACTGAACCAAGCTGTGGCACCGTGGGTGTGGTGAAAACCGCTGCGGGGGTGCGGACGGATCGCACAGCCAAACCGTCAACAAACAGTGTCGTTGTGTCGAAGGTCTGCTGGAGTGCAAGAACATGGAACGCGTTTCTGACATAGAGACCAGTCTCAACCGTGTCCGCACCGGTCCAGCCCAGCCTGTAAACAATGTACCCGGATGATGGACTACGAACTTCCAGAATCAACTTCGTATTGGTGTCGCCCAGGATAGTGAACAATGCCGGATAGGGCCTGCACGCACAGTCAGTCGAGCTGAAGGACACCAAGTCCGGGCGCACGAAGAAGTGGCAGTCTGCAACTCTGACAACTTCACCACAAAAAAAGCAGTGAATGGAAGAATTCCATTTGCCCCTGACAAGAAGGTGCTCGCCAAAGATGAGCTGAACAGCACGTTGGAGTTCGAGAAGGACGACCCCGAAGACACGCTGGAAAGTCGAACTGTGTTGTACCCTTGAAGAGCTCCTAAACGGAGACGAACTACGCTGCTGTCTGCTGCTGAGAAAGCGCATGGTCCAACTATTGACTCCGAACTGGGAGACGTGTCAAGAGCAGAGCAATCAATGCTCAGTTGACAGCACCTGTCGGCCCAGGAGGAGACTGGGTAATTCTGGTGCTGGCTTGTGAAACTGTCACCATTCAACCAACATTGAAGGCGTGAATGGCGAAGTAAGTTGCCGAACCGGTCAACGACCGGTTCTCCAGGCACAGCCCATTGCGAGCCTGGCCAACGGTTACACACAACCCCGGCTCAAACACACCGCACACACCTGCCAAAGGAAGGAAAACAAAGACCGCAACAATGGCATGAATATAAATGCCTGAGAGGCAGGAATGAAACCCCATCGGCATTTGTTAATTGGGCGTGCTCCGCTCAGCACACCATTGCCTGAAATTCTGAATGGGTGGGTTTTGTCGTATGATATATGGTAGGCCGCTCATACAGGAAAGTCGGGCGAAGCGATGCTGCAAGTGGCAGGGGGGGCCCTGGTTTGTGAAGGTGCCCAGCTGGAGGGTGAAATCACCATCGGAGCAGGGACTGTGATTCACCCCGGGGTAAAGTGCGGGAACGTATCTTCCAGCTCTTACTCTCAACACAGTGCTGTATTCTCGCCATCGAAGGGCCAATCGTTATCGGAGAGAATAACATTTTTGAGGAACGCGTGTGTGTGACGAACAGGTGTGCGAACCCGGATGAACAACAGTATTCACTTTCACTTTGTGGCAGGAATGCGAGGCGTGAAGACAAGCGGGTTGTCATCGGAAACAGCAACATTTTTGAAGTGGGTTGCCAAATAACCGACTGCGATATTGGGGACGCCAACATTATTGAGGCCAAAGGTGTCCGCAGATTCATACGCCTAGGTTCTGACAGAACCCACAGCTTGTCTTGATCGAGTCCAGCTGACCACAGGTTGCTCTATAGGTGTCAGTGTGGTGAGCCGTTTTTGCCTCTGTGTGAAATTGTTTTTTGAGTGTCTCGCAGGTCTTGGAGGAGCAAGTTGTCGCTGCCGAAATGGCACTACATGCACCTCGAAACTGTGCACAACACAAGGAAAACGCTGCACAACTCCACTCCCTCACAGTTACCCGCCAACTTGAGCTACTCCGCAAGGTAGGTGAATGCACTCTGGCTCTCCTAATTTTTCGCAGGTGTTGCCTGACTCGCATATTATGGTGCCAGCTGGAACTGAGGAAGAGGAACCAACAGCTTGAGGATTTCAAAAGCTCTCAAACTGCAGCGTAGATTGTGTACTGTATTTCTATTTTTTGGCTCCCAATACAATTTGCGAGAATCTCCAATGCATGGCATCCCACACCGACGAATATGAATGCCTTGCCACAGTGATTGTCATGGCGATCCGGTCCGTTGCGCGGTATGGTGCTCAACCGAAGGCTGGGCCAATCTCACCCTAAACCTCTGGGATGGAAGTGCATTCTTTGCCGTGAGGCTTCACCGAGAAATTCCTGCCCGAAATGAGATATATATTAAGTGCCCTTGTTCCGGAACTCAGAAAAGTTACCCTTGTTCTTCGAAACAGGTCCTTTCTTACGTCGTTCCTTCTCTCTTCTCCCCTCCCGTTCGCGACTTTCGTCACCCTCACCACGCCCCGTCTCCTCAACAACAGCTCCCCCCTTTGCCCGGATCGCATCCAGATCGACACCGGCTCCCATCGCGTCGACCCGATGCTTCAATACCTTAAACCCAGGCGCAACGAGAAGCCCGCAGCTGCACTTGAGCCCTGTCAGCGAGAACTGCCCAACCTTGGCTTCGCACTGCGGGCAGGCCAGCGTGCCGTCTGGGACCGCCCCGGACCGCAACATCCACGGCTGTTGGTCCACCAACAGGGCGCGGCACACGCCCGCGTCAGAAAGGTGATCGACAGTCTTCCCCTTGGTCTCGCGCCATTTGGACACCGACACGCCCAGACTACCGTCGTCCTCTGTGTCGCCACCGTCGCAGTCCTTTTGCAAGGTGCGAGCTGACGGTCGCACACCGGCTGCGTCGTGCGGCATGACGTCGGGTCCCTCGAACAGCACAGTGCGGCAGGTGCGGCACCTGTACTGGATGGTCGCTGCAGACGTCGTAGTTGTCGCTGCGGTTGCCACCTCGTCGGTTTGCTCCACCACGGAGGGGTTCGACGGCAGTCCAGCAGGCTCCGCCGCGGCAACGTCAGAGGAGAGGAGCTGCGGCGTTTCCGGGTCGGTAAGAGTGGCAGGGAGGGCTGTGGCAGGTTGTGCGGATGTCGCACAGGAAGCAGCTGCGACGGTCACGGCCGGTGCGAGAAGAGCGTCGGCAATGGCTCCTTCAGACACAGTCTGCAGGCCAAAAAACAGCGCAGTGTTCTTGTACAGAACTTCGGCGATCTGTGCCGGAGTGAACTGGGTTCCGGAGCCAGAGTTGTAGGCGGACGCGATCGCAGGAAGGACGTAAGGGAGATTGCTCGGCTCGTTCCGTTCTTGCCGCACAAACTCATCGGGAATAGTCTGTGGCGTGTACAACGGTGATAACGAGGCCACAAGCAGACGGTCCATGGGGATCAACGGGAGCAGTGCCCGCAATGCAGCAGCCGCGGGAGTGTCGTCGCAGATCACCCCACTGAGGCAAATATGTGCCCCAGCATCCAAATAACCCCGCAGAGCCTTTTCGTCGCCTTCAAAGCCCAAAATGGCAGCCCGAGGATTATACACACGCTCCAGCGCGTCTTTAACCTCACCCGTCCCAGATTCCAATTGGGCCGAGATTTCGCTCAGAGTTTCTTCCCTCCAGGCCAAAAGTTTTTCAGCTAGGCGTTCTGAAGCCTGAGTGTCCGTCAACACAAGTGGCAGCTTGATGTCGGCTGCGAGTTTTAGGTGTGCATCCAACAATTTTTCTTGGGCAAAGTGTGAGGCAAAGTCTCGAGACAGGTCAAGACCCGCGAACAGACCCACACACTCAGGCACCAATGCCATCGCACGGAGCTCGTCCAACTTGGCTTGAAGAGCCTTGTCATTAAGACTCTTCTTAACATTGTCAGGGTGCAATCCGTACACACCAAAGACGCATCCTGGGTACTCCTTGATGAGCGTGGACATCTCGGATGCGCGATCGAAGTCAGTATTGAACGTGAGAATAGCGTCCACGCCACCATCGAAAGCACGCTGCAGCATGCGTTTTTGGTCCCGTTGTAGTTGCCGTGAGATCAGATTCGCACCACAGTCGATAATACTCTCGGGCATGATGCGGTTCGGCAAGCGTTGCGCGGCAGGTGACTTGGTCAGGACAGGCTTCGTGTCAGCAGGTTTCTCAAAGGGGTTGGCTTTGGCATTGATGCTACGCGCGATGCGCTTGTCATGGCCTTTCGATTGGCGACCACCGCCACGATCCACATTTGGCATTGGGGGACAAGCTCTTAGCTCACCGTGCCGGTCCGTGCGTGCTGACGCAGACCTTCTCAGCCTTTGCTACTTGTTTACGTTTTGATTAGCGAGATGAGATTTGAAATACCTAATTGTTGGGACACACCCTAATTGCAATTAGGTAACCAAAACCGCAAAACGGGGCCCGATGGTGGTTCGCCGGTGTCTGCGTTGGACGCCCACGAACGCGGCTTTGCTTGAAACCGCGCAAAGGAGCTTGTTGCAACGTTACGTGTCCGCTCCACACGAGATATCCCAAATCGTTCTTGCATCGGACAACACAATCAACACTCTTGTCGTGCAGGTCTGAGGTTCGACCGGGGTTCAGTGTTAACACCACACTGCAGCGGCCGGAGGTCAATAGTGACACGACGTTTGTGTTAGCCCATGGCTTTGGATCAGGACTTGGATTCTTTTTCCGCAACTACGATGCACTCTCTAAACGAGGGTGCGTTTGAATTCGGGATTGATCTGGAGTGACTTCGCGCAGGCGAGTAATCAGCTTTGATTGGCTCGGTATGGGCGGTTCCAGTCGCCCATCATTCACCAAGCGGGGATGTTCAGATAATGATGCCTCGGTGATGCATCTCGACAGGGTAGCCCCTTCTCACGTTTGTTCCAGGTGCACCAGTCTCTCGATTTCTTTCTCAACAGTTTCGAGCAATGGCGAGAGAAGCTTCAGCTCGAAAAGTTCGTGTTGATCGGACATTCCCTCGGGTATGAGTCCACTACGTAGTGCCGACTGCTGATTGTCCAATGCAGCGGATACCTCAGCGCACAGTACGCTCTGCGATATCCAAACTGTGTTTCGCATCTAGCTCTAGTCTCCCCTGTGGGAATTCCTCAACCCCCCCCCGCACCTCCAGCAAAGGAGCTCTCGCTACCGTTGGGTTTGTCCATGATCAATCGGGCCTGGGGGGCAAATATTACACCCCAGAGGTGCGACTTATTGTCCGGAATCGGGAATCATCCGAGTCGTTCTGAGTGAGGAAGTTTGCATGTTGCGTACAGTACATCGTTAAAACCCCTGGTTAGAACCATGGATCCGAAATCAATGTGTAACAGTAACTGCCCAGTTTGGTGCGAGCACTGGGCCCCTACGGACCCAACCTGGTGCACCGAGCAGTCACTCGTCGCTTCGCAGCGAGTGGGTTCTCAGGGGAGGAATCACAGGTGCGCACGCGTCAAGCATGTCGGTGTGTGGTGTACTTCACACGCCAAACGCGTCTGCAGCTAAGAAGATGCACAACGACCCAACTATCGGAATTTTAACGCCATGACAGATTCTGGGGGAGTATTTATATCACATCGCGGCTGGAGCAGGGAGTGGGGAATACGCTATGAACGCCTTGTTGCAGGTACACCGATGCTTTTCGTTGTTCTATGAACGCGTTGCTGAAGATTTCAGACCAGCTTCGAGCAAACTCCGAGAGAGTAGCCGTTCCCACTCACTCTAAACTCCTGACGACACTGACAAGACTAGGCAGCACCTGCAGCTCGTCGTGATAGAGACTGATGTTGACTAGACGCTGGCAGTTGCTGCAGCTTCTCACGATAGAGATTGACATCGATTGACGTTGGCAGTTCCTAGCTCCGCATGATAGAGACTGACGTTGAGTTTGCCAGCCTCTGTTCCACGATCGACCGACCGGGGGGATACGCCCGCAATCCACTGGAGCCCTCCCTCCCGAGCATAGCGATCCCGACGACTGTTATGTTCGGCGACCGCGACTGGATGTGGCGTCCGGGCCTCGACACAGTAAGTTTGTATGCTTCTCACCCGACGTTTGTATGCTTCTGTTTCTCTTTCCACGTTTGTACGTTTTCCTCTCCACGTTTGCATGTTTCTCTCCACCTTTGTATGTTCCCTTCTCGACGAGCCTCCACGAGGGATCTGCGGGCTCAGGTAGTTGAATCGCTCTCGCTCTCGCTCTCTCTCTTTCTCTCATTGCAGATCCTCAGCATAAACAGATTGTGGCAGATACTGGCTGATGTCCATCGGTCTATTATCTGCCAGTTGTGCGGTGGACCCTCCACCACCGTTTAGTCCCTTGAGAGAGCGTAGATTGTCAGAACGGTAGGAATTCCTGTGAAGGAGCCCGTTTCTGACGACGTTGTGGGAGGTGGCAGAGGTCGTGGTGGTGTGGAGCGTGTGGCGCGCGGTGTGGTGAAGGAGTGTGTTGTGTGGGGGGAGTGTGGAGTGTGCGGTGCGCATGTGTAGTGGTGGGGCGGGGCTTTTGGCTCTGCAGGTTTATTTACTGTGGTTCTGCAGATCGTCGGCACAATGCCAAACTCGCGGTGTGTGATCATTCCGGGTGCTGGACACCACATATATCTTGACAATCCCGCCGCTTTCCATTCAGAGGTGCTGCGGTTGGTTTAAAATACACTTCTCGGTTTCTAGAACGAGTGTTTCTCGACTACAGATCGTGGAACCCGCATGACCCTGTCAAGTTTTAAGGCCCGTACCAGAGTTTCCATGCCTTGGCCTCAGGGATAGTTCTGTAGTGACAAGTGAGTTGGCCAGCACGAACCTAGAAAATCTCACCTGATGCTCAGAGCTTGAAAGCGATAGGCGTAATCAGACCTGCCTCCCCCATACAAATGGACATCAAAATTCACTTTTCCAGGTCGGAGGCCAACCACAATTCTCCCATTGATGCCCACCCCATTGAATAACAGGGTTCCTGTATAAAAAACAACATAGCTGCCCGCAGATGGGGCGACACCAGCCTTCATGAGAGACAGGTCCAGAGTGAGTACCACCGTGCCCCGAGTATCGTCCAAATACGTTTCTACTTCCGCAACCTCATCCCGCTGGAAGCTTGCCACCTGCGGACGTCATTAGAATTTGGGGACAGCAAAAAGAAAAAGGAAAAGGACTCGCATTGTCCAGAAACCCGAGGGTTTCCCCAGTCCACACAAGAGCAAGCATAATTTGCCCATCGAGAAGCCCCGGAAGAACATCGCGTGGTGCGTCAAGTAGCAGCTCGGGAAGGTTAATGGCGGAGAACCGAGTTGGGCTGATGCTCAGCCGTTTAGTGGCTGCGCGCAAAAACAAGTCCTGAAATAAAGGTGTAATATATTCACAGAGAGACCGACAGCTCGCTCGAGCAGCTAACAACTGGACAACTGAGTCACACGTCTCGTAAGCCTTCTCCACACCAAGCAGGAGCAGTGCGTCGGGCAGTTCCACCGCCATGTCGGACAGAACTTCGCAGAAGTTGGTCAGAAGTAACTTTTCAAATTGCTAATATTAATTTAGCTAGGTGCTATCCATTTATGATCTTGTCTGACCCATTGAAAGTGAGATTGATCTTGAAAAATCTTTTTCTGATCGATCTTCTTTTGCCTGTTCGAATTTGAACGACATGGCGGAGCAAGAGCTGTTGATTGTGGATTGGGGTGGGGCAAAGGGCTCTGACAAATCGCTCCAGGACGGCTTTAAGAATTATTTAAAGGATCGCAAGCGTGCTATCAGGAACGTGCATCGCCTATTTTTATGACATGCGCTCTCACACTCTTTCCAGAAATCGAGAGCACGCTGCCGCACAGAAGCAGAGCACTCTTCGAACGGCAGACGAAATGGCTGAGCTGCGGGCCCAATTTGTGGAAAGATGCAAAGCGTACTGCGGGGTGCCGTACTCCAAAAAGTACCACACCGATCCCGAGAGTCCCTATCATAACGCTCCATTGTATCTCGACTGCTGTGCTCTCGTTCGTCAAGCGTTACGAGATTTAAAGGAGGACTTTGGATTCAATACCGGACACTGGAATCAAGCTTATCAGGTACTTATGAAGATGGGTCCTGCATTCTTAACTTTTGCAGTTCGACACGTTGCCCGTTCGGTTGGAGTCGCACAAGGACCTGCTTCCTGGTGACTTGGTCTTTTACACTGGGACGTACGTGCGTGAAGGGGCCAAACCGCAAAAGCACGACATGGTACATGTCGAAGTATTCTTGGGTGGTGAAACAGGCGAGGCTACTGTGGGCGCCAGATGGTCCAAAGACGTCATCAAGGTATGAACAATCCAGAAGTTTTACAAAGCAAACACTCCACCTCCCCCAGATTTGGGACAGCTACAAATTTGAGCCGAAGACTTGGACTCTGAAAGAACATTACTTTTGTTCCATCTCGACATGGCTGGAAGGCACTTGCCGAAGCTTCTGCCCCGAGCACCCCTGGGAGGTTCGGCTGCCATATTTTTTACGATGGTCTGAACAGTGTCTCATAGGCACGAAAGTGGAAGCCTGGGAAGAAATCAGTGTTCAACACTGAAGATCAATCTGAGGACGAGGCTGCCAGCGATGGTGAAGACGACTCGCAGGTGAACAGCCTTAGTCACCCCTCTCCGTCCTCACATTCTTACACTTGCCGCAGTCGAGTACTGCTCCGACGTTCTATGTCAGCAAGGTACCACCCCCTGCCGCATTCCTGTTTTGAAGCATAGGCTGTGCTTGAGCCAGGACTCCTGAGGTTACAGCGCCTGTTTCGTTCATTGGCTGAAGTTACTTGTCCAGGGAAACCAATGGGATTTGGTCGCAAGCCATCTTGAGGCCAAAGGCTGGCGTAGAATCCCTTTTCAGGACAAGGCCTCGAACGACTTTCGGTGCGTGGCTTGTGATTAAGGGATAAAATAGTGTGCAAGCAGCTCTAGATTCCAGATTCTCCAAGGTCACAGATGCATCTTCTGAGAGGGGGTTCTCACTGTCTTGTCGTTTCTCCTCCCTTGCTCATGCCTCCTGTACTCATTCCTGGAAACAGTCTCAAGTGGACCGAGCTGCGCACTGATATCGACTACGGCCGTTTCAGGTGTGTTAATTGTGGTCCTGATCGGCAGGTCGGTGTGGAGGTGGGTCGAGGTGGAGAAGGAGGGGGGGGGAGAGAGAGGGAGAGGAGACACAAGCATGCAGCGGAGAATCAACTCTGTTCCTTGGAAGGGGTGCGAGTGCCTCCTTTCCTTGCGTAGGTGCAGTGTGAGAGGAAGGAGTCCTTTCCTTGCGTAGGTGCAGTGTGAG
>QUTJ01031316.1:0-10843 GCA_003573635.1 Goniomonas avonlea | reverse complement strand
TGGCCGCCGCTTGTGCCTCGCGGGCGGCACGAGTGGCTGCCGCGACCTGCCGAGGTGCGTCGGAACGAGAAAGCAGGGGGCTCTTCCCATCACCACCTACCACCTCCCTACCGCCTAGCGTAGCAGCACGTTGCACGTAGCACCAGCACCAGCACCAGCACCAGCACCAGCGCTAGCACCCCAGCACCACCACCAGCAGCAGCAGCACCCCACCATCACCACCACGAGGTGTCGTCTGAGCGATCGCAGCAGCGGCCTTGTCTGCAAGCAACCTCTGGGAGAAGGAGAAGGGGGGAGAGGGGGGAGGGGGAGGAGCTCCATGGCACCATGTATCATGGAGGGAGGGAGAGGGAGGGCGAGAGCAGAGGGAGAAGGAACGCAGCCGGGCACACCTCAGCCATAGCCTCGGCCTCAACGCGCATATGGTCGTTTGTGACTGCAGCCTCGGCAGCGAGCATGGCCTTATCAGCAGAGGCAGCCGCAGCAATGCTCGACGCCTCGGCCTCCGAGGCCTTGGCAGCCGCCGTCTCTGCGTCCTCCGCCGCCTGCACACCGAGTCAACTCAACTGCGTCCTCCGCCGCCTGCACGCCAAGTCAACCCAACCGCACCGCCTGTCCCGTCGCTGCCAAGGAGCTGCAAAGGGCGGCAGACCTCTCTGCTGCTCGGGGGCGGGTGCACAAGCGGACTCCTGTTTATTATTCCGATCACATTTGCTCCGTGGGAGCTCGAGGCAGGTGCAGCCGCAAGCCTGTCATTACTGCTCGAGGTTTCTCCAATTTCCTGTGATCTGATCCTCCCTCAGACATCCTATTACTGCTCGAGGTCTTTCCTATTTATGTGGCCTGATCCTATCTCAGCCCTCTGATTACTGCTCGAGGTATTCCGAACCTGTCTCGTGATGCACCCTGGGGCTGTTAGTGAAGCAGACGTGGAGTGGGGTCTCCCCTCTCACTCGTGGAGTGGGTCAAGGCCACAGACCTCCTGGTTACCGCCTGAGGGTTTCTCCCATCTCCTGTGGCCCGATCCTATCGCATGTGATGCACCCTGGGCGTGTCAAGGGCCACAGACCTCCGTGGAGGCAGCAGCTGGCAGTCCCTGGCACTGCTCAGGGTCTATATGATCCGGTGTTCGCATCAAAGAGCAGACCTCTGATCACATCCCGGCCTTATGTCGTATCTCATGATGGGCACCGTTGGTCCATCAGGAGACCTCCTGATGGCAGCTGTATTGTATTTGGCCCTACCTTCGGTCCGTAGGAGCTGGAGGCGACAGCAGCCGCAGACCTCTGCGCCATGTTCGCCGCAGATCTACCGTCCGTCGCTGCCTTGCCTGCTCGCTTGGCCGCGTTGCGTGCCCTGTCTCGTTGGGTTAGATCCTGTTCCACGCGCGTTCCGTGCCCTGTCTAAGGTTACGCTGTCTCCACGTGCTGAGTCAGCAATCTCCCTGGGAATTTACCGGGCTGGGTACGAAAGCAAGGACACTCGTGCCGACTGCCATAACCAGGTAGAACGCAGTCATTCACGCCGCAACGTCGACGGGTGGTCCTGCTAAAAAGAGAGCCAGGGTTTGCGAAACCAGACGCTGGTTTCAGAGGGAGTCGCACCAGCGGCAATTTTCGCCTCTCAGACCTTACACCGCGGCTCGTGCCAACAGCCCAAAAATAGTATCGGACCATCAGAACCCAAACCCAACGCCATATTAGGGTGTCGAACTGTCACAACTGCAGTCTACAGATCCAGCTGCTCTGCAGCTATCCAGCTGCCCTGCAGCTCATGGGTTGCTGGAAAGGCGACACACACGAGCGCGCGCGCGCGCAAACTGCCCCCGCACCTCTCAGCAGCCGCGCGTGCACTGTCGCCTGTTCCAGACACTGAGGCGGCGTTGCAAAATGCCAAGGCAGAGAGCTCCTCCGCCTTGGCAGCCTTGGCGGCCGCAGTTGCCTCGCGGCAAGCTCGCTCTGCCTGCTGGGCCTGGGCCTGGGACAGGAGTTAGACGGGTGCATGGATCCCGATGGATCTGCCTGGAGGCAGGAAGGAGAGAAGGAAAGATGTCACTCGTCAAAGAGGGGGAGGGGGACCTGAGCATCGGCGTCAGCTTTGGGGGTAGTGCGGCGAGCGGGAGAGCCAACAGACTTGGCCGGTGACGATGTTGCTGATCCAAGCGCCGGAAACTCCTTGGTGGATTCGATGTGCAACGGCGCTAGAGAGTGATGTTACAAAAACCCGGACAAGAAGGGACACGTTCGCACAGGAGAAAGCAGCCTTGCGTGACTCGACGAGGCCTGACTGCACAGACGGCCCTTTGGGCGAGGGCCGTGCAGGGGGGCTCGCATTCGTTGACGCTCCAGGGTGATTCGACACCTTGTGCGCGCACTACGAAAGCCAGGAGGTCAATCACAACTACAAACCCACAAGCAGCAGTCGTCGTCGTCAAGACTCACGTTGCGGCATTTGTCAGTCTTATAGACACCGGGCTCGAATCCGGGGCACGGACAAGGTTTGTTGTCGGACTTCTGAACAACTGTGCAGCCCCCAGAAGCTGAGGGTTGCTGCGGAGACACAGGCGCTGGAAGCGACGCGGCTGCCCCGCCAGATCGAGGTTGTGTGGAAGAAGCAAAACGACGGCCACTCATAATTTCAATGACCCCGAGTTTCTTTGCCTGTCGGGCCTGGTGTAGCTCTTCGTCGTGGGCAAGAAGTCTCTGCGCCTCCTCGGCTGACTGACCAATTTCGTTAGTGAGATAACACTGAAAATGAAAATCAACAGACTTGAAGAAAATTCCCATCATCTTGAACCATCTCTCCACCGGAAGGCAGAATGGATCGATTAATGAACGGCGATTCTTCCCACCTGGTAAGACGTAAATAGAGTTACAGGAATCCATACAGGTGCCATGGGACGGGGAGTGGACGTGAGCGTGAGGCTGGGATGAGAGGGGAGGAGCGGAAAGGCACGCGCAAACTTCATAGATGACAAGTGGATTGGATCGCATACCTGCTGTAGAATGACTGGCCAGGGTGTTCAGCAGGCTGGGTCGGGTTCACGATGACGTACTTGTACTGGATCGAGCTGTACGGCGGCAGCCACTGTCGAGCATCAGTAGCTCGCTTGGTCCTACATGTCACGCACCCAAGTGACCCTCCACTCGGGATATTTCGCTTGCGTAGTCTCCATCTTGATCGCTCGGTGCTCGGACCACATCCCTAGTTGGCGTCAGATCGGCGCGGTCGACAAATACAAACACTCACCGAGCTCAACGGCATTACCAGACACCAAAACCTGCAGAGAATGTCAGGAAACATACATTTGATTCGTGGTATGACAGGACCTTTTCCCCTGGGCGAGTCTCGGCACGGATGATGAAAGTGACCTTAATGAGCCGGTGAGTCCCGAACGACGTGATTGTGGCTTTACCTTGACACCAGGGGGTGCATCTTTGCCCCTCGGTGACGAGCGAGGCTTTGCTTGATCACCGCGCGGACTTTGTTTTGGAGGACTCCCACGCCCTCGTCCTCCAGACTGGGCTGCGTTCGGTGAATCGCGGGAACCCTTCGACATTTTCGGGATGCTCGAAAACACGGAAAAATCAGGTCAATTTGACAGCCCGTCCGTGGTGGCACGGCGTGCTCGGGAACAAAGGGGAAGGGGGGGGGGGGGCAAGGTCCCGCCACTAACCGAGGAAGGGGAGGACGAACTGAGAGAAAAGTAAAGGAAAGACAAGATGATGAAACATGCAGTGCAGCAACGAGGGACAAAAATGTAACGACGGTGCAGGACACTCTCAACTCTCACTCGGTGCAGGACACTCTCCCAACTCGAATGTTCCGCCCCCAGACAACACATCGACAAGTGACACTTAACGATTGTCTGCTTTACCGTTACTCATACACCTTTGCTCGGACTTATATATACTCAAACAAACTGGCACCTTGAGGTTGAAGTCACTACGGTCTCTGAAGCGCAACCCTGACTAAGTGCTGCGCTCTATCTGCCTCGCTTCCAACGCTCTCGCGACTCGATATCAAAATGGTCCATGAACGACAGATCCCAAAACCGGGATGCCCTCAATGGGCATGTCCGCGAGACGGAGGGGGTCTGTCGTCGTCGTCCAAGCTGCGACCACTCAACGGGTGCATGGCACCTCGTGATGATGGTGGGCTGAAGACAAAGTCTCGCAGTGCCGACGCGTTGGGCACCGAACCCATCAACCCGCCGCGGCGATACATGGAAGTGAACGCGGGCGTGTTATTGTTGAAGGGGGTTGGTTGAAAATCGTCAATAGAGGACTCTGGCAGGAACAGGGGTGTTTGTGGCGGCGCAGCTGCGCCCTCAACATCAACCCGCAAACCAGGGATCCCGGCAACTCCTCGGCGCTTGCCCACGACACCTGCTCCGAGAAGGCTGTCTGGCGCCTCACCCTCGGTTGGGGGCTGTAAGCCGAGTCCTTTTGAGAGGTCCTTGTTCTTATCATCTGGCTCCCCTTCCTGACCTTCCTCGGCAGGAAACAACCCACCGGCGGTGTTGCCATCCTCGTCGGTCGAGTCCAAATCCTCCTCGGACGAGGAGGGAGCGGACCAATCTGAAGTGTCGGCGGGCCGTGCCTGTCTCCGCAGTTGCTCAGCATCAATATCATCATACTCTCGTTCTCCACCCTCAACCGGGTCCTTTGCGTCGTCGTCTGCGCCCACATGCGCAGGATCGCTTTTCGCATTTGGTGAAGGCCTGGACAAGGCGAATGCCGGACGGTCCTTGCTCTTCGAACCAGGCGTAGGCGCTGCAGCTGCGGAAGCAGCTGATGAAGCACGACCACTGGCAGCCGTTCCAGAACCTGCGGAGGCAGGACTCCGATGACGCTTACTTGCCGGAGGAGTCTCGAGATTCCCATCCTTGGCGTCCTTGCCAGAGCTGGATCCTGGGGCACTGCCTGAACCACCCTTGCCTTCCAATTCTTGCTGTTTCGCCACTTTCCTCCTGAGAGAAGAATTCCAGTGATTCTTAATGCTGTTGTCCGTCCGTCCTGGCAGCCGCTTTGCAATCTCCACCCACCTGCGGATGTCAGACCACGCAACTCTCTGCACTCAGGAGTAACAGACCGATTGCCAAGTTCCTGATGCGCTTTGACTAAAACAGCTTCCTCTTCTGGCGTCCATGGATCTTTGCTAATGAACGGGTCGAGCTGGTTGTGCCAGCGCTCCCTACACTGTTTGCCGGTGCTGGGGGACAAGGTGAGAAAACGACAAGCTGGAGCGCCACTTACCGGCCAGGAATATAGGCCGCTACCACGGACCACTTCTTCGTGCCATACTTGTTGATGGCAGCGAGGAGAGCCTCGTCTTCCTGCTGGGTCCACGGCACCTTGACAGTGCGAGCTCCCTCAGGAGCATCCGGAAGCTCTGGCGGTTCAGGCAAATCGGCCCTTCCACCAGCGCTGGCCTCTGGCTCTTTTCGCTTGAGTCCGGCTGTCAAGGCAGCCAACGCCGCCTGAGCCGCCAAAGCACCTTGCAGCAAGGCGATTGGGGCTCTGTTCATCGTGACGAGGAAATGGCTGAGGTCACGATCAGGATGACAGGTACAGGGGTCAACCCAACGGACCGTTGGACGACGTCACGCGCATATGCGGCGGCGTAAGTCGAAGTTGATCGAACCGGTACTGGAGTGTCCGTTCGCAGTATCGTCGACACTGTCAAAGTGACAGCGAGCGCGAGTAGAAACACGAGAGGTTCGATGGCTGAGTCTGAGGAGTTGGAGAGGTCGCTTGAGAAGGCTGCTGCCTGCGCAGCTGCTAACGAGGAGGGCGGCGCCTCGGGTGACGCGGCCCCTGATGCGTCTGGTCAGCACCCCCTTGAGACGCCGTGGACCTTCTGGTTCGATAAGAAGCAGACCAAGCAGAGCACGGTCGGCAATTATCAGGAGAACCTCCGTAGAATTGGCACATTCAAGACCGTGGAGGAGTTTTGGCAGTGCGTCCACCGTATACCTAGGGTGTTGCCCTTAACATCTCCGCAGAATGTACGCCTATTTGCTGCGTCCTTCGGAGCTCCCCAAGGACTCTAACTATCACGTCTTCCGTAATGAGCTGATTCCCATGTGGGAGGTGTGTAGTCCGTGTGCTTTGTGGACGAATATAATCATCACTGACACTGCGACAGTCATTCCCCACTGGCGGTTGCTGGATCTTGAAGATCAAGAAGGATGGTTCGAAGAAGAATCCACGTCTCGGATCTATGTGGGAGGAATTGGTACGTCTCGCTGTGTTGCGTTCCGCGCCGCCGTGCTTCTGCAACAATTGCCATTCTGAGCACCACCATGCTGATCACGTGCACAGTTGTTCGCCACTATCGGTGAGGCGTTTGAGGAGCCGGACGTGGTGGGCATTGTGCTCAGTATCCGAAACAAGGAGGATCTTCTTTCAATCTGGAACCGCGACAACGACGCGAACAGCACTGTCCGTTTCAAGATCGGGTACAAATATCTATCGACGCAATCGTCGTCTCTAACGACCCTCTGACAGTGACCGTCTCCGTGAGGTGCTGAACCTTGACGAGAAGGATGTCGTCGAGTACAAGGACAACAGGTGCATTGAATGTCTTGTTGCTTGCCCCTCTTAACTTTTCACTTCAGCTCATCCATGAAGGATCGCTCAACCTTCCGTAACGCAAAACCGTACATCTTTGCCGCCACCCATGCCAGCCCTGTGCCTGAGGATGGTGAGGAGGCTCCTTCTGAGGGCGCTGCTCCTGCCCAGAGCTAGGTCCATGTCGCTGTTGCTCGTATGTGAGGCTGCAGTTTGTATCTGGTCCTGGTAGCGGCGTCGATCGGTTCCTCGTGTGATAGCAGGTGGCTCTGCACTTGTTTTGCGATGCTCCTGCACAAGGACTGGATGGCTGTGGCTCATGGCATCATGGATTATGTTGGAGGTCTGGGATGGTTATAATTGGGACGGCTATATGAAGAAGCGTTGCACTGTACGTACGTCGGGAGGGCGCTTTTCTCTGGCACGAGCTCACTCTCCCGAGGGGAGAGGTTTGCTGTGGGGGGATGTGGCCTCGCACCCATTTTTCTACATTTTGATAGTGCGTATGTAGTCCTACAGTCAATGAAGGCAACTTGTACAATCTCGAGTTTGTTGTGTTGCGGCCTTTTGCTTTGCACGCTTCCACTGCCCCGCTTCCGACTGCCTTGAACCGCCAAAGAACCAACCCAAAAGCACCAGCCACCCAACTGGAGCCCCAAAACGAATTTTCAAGGAAGGTGTCGTGGGCGCTCCGAGTGAGTCCAAATTCCAAATCTCCCAAGAGGAGACAGTAATAATATACAGCAGATATGCTTGTTAAGATAGTTCGATGATCGCCCCAAGCTATTAGGGAAAGATTAATCAAATCTTGGCCCCAAGATTGGGTTCGAGATAAAGGATCGAGATCTGGACCTCGCAGCAACTCTCACAGTCACTCGGTCACCACGACTGTGCATGGCGAACGAAGGCGAAGACGCACTGGAACATGGAAGTGTTTCAGTTCGATCTGACCAGGTACTTGCTTTTTTTCACAAATTAAGTTGTTCTCACTCCCTTGAAGCACGGAAAACATGTCAACCAGTACACTGTGGTGTGCAAGCTCGGTCACGGCACATACGGGAAGGTGAAGCTCATCAAAAACCAAGAGGGACAATTGTTCGCAATGAAAATTCTCAACAAATCCTTGCTCACAAAGCGACGGCCGGGACAACCTGATTTATTCGCAAGTGTTCTCAGAGAGGTGCGCTGATTGCCTGGAGAATGCCATTCTGAGCTCACCAACAGGTGGCTATTATGAAAAAGTTAGATCATCCAAATTGCGTCAGGTTATTCTCTGCCCTTGACGATCCAGACCATCATCAGATCTTTTTGAGTAGGTTCTTGAGGGAATTTTACCGCACTGACAACTCTTCAGTCATTGAGTACCTCGAGGGGGGTGACTTGGACAAGCGGATGAAAATGAACCCACCAAGAACTTGGGAAGAACGTTTAGACCGGGCGTGGCGCTACTTCCGTGACATGATCTCTGGTTTAGCGTACCGTAGGTCGAATTGTGGCTCTTGAGCACCTCTTGACCCAATCCCAGTACATATGCAACGAATTGTCCACCGCGACATCAAGCCAGAAAACATGTTGCTGGACTCCCAAGATTGTCTCAAGCTCGCAGACTTTGGAGTTGCTAGGGTATGTGTGCTGGAATGCCCAGGTGTGGTTGGAGTCCTAACCCGTGTGCAGATTGTAGCTGAGGGCGAAAGCATGTACTCTACAGCGGGGACCCTTGCTTTTATGGCTCCAGAATGTTTTCAAGGTGTTTGCTTTTTGTCTTTGGAATTGTGGTGTATTCTATGGCCTCCTTGCCTTTGCCGATTCTGATGCGAAATGGACAGAAAATTCTTTTGTTGGGGCCGCTATCGACGTTTGGGCCTGTGGCATCTCGTTGTATTGGATGCTGACGGACTCGTTCCCGTTTGTTTTAGACACGACTACGGACACCGAGATGACCCTGGGAAACAAGATTCAGGAAGTGCAGTGAGTAGAACTCATTTCTCTCTTGGTATCGTGCACACCAAACACACGATCAATGGGGCCAAACATGTGAAGTGCATTGCGGTGACCACACGCTGTGTGCAGCCAACAATTTGACTGGCGATGTGGTTCAGCCTCGGAGCCAAGCTGTCATGACTTCTCCTGCAGGATTGAGTATCCCGAACATTTTGACTCCAAGATTCGAGATTTACTGAACCAGCTACTCGACAAGAACCCTTTCACACGGAAATCGGCTGAAGCCGTGAAAGTACGTCCGAGTACCCAAAAATGCAAAGATTGGAGCACCAGACACCCAGCACACATTGCCAGTGAACGGAGCTTCCACCACATTTCACACTGTCTGGTGCAGGCTCACCCGTGGGTTAACCGTCACGGATCGTGCGCTCTGGAGCGTGTGGACTCGCTCGAGAAGGTGGAGGTGACTGCCAGCGAAGTGAGAGCCGCGCTCAAGCCTGTCGACAAACTTTTGTTGCTGGTACGTGTGCGGTGTGTTACCGGGAGAGTTGAGGCAGTGTGTATGTGTGAGTGTATGCGGCGGTGAGGCAGTGTATGTCTCGGCAATGCGGCGGTGACAGCGTGTATGCGGCAGTGAGGCAGTGGGCGGTGAGGCAGCGTGTATGCGGCAGTGAGGCAGAGGGCGGTGAGGCAGCGTGTATGCGTGAGGAAGTGGCGGTGAGGCAGTGGGCGGAGGCAGTGTGTATACGATAGTGAGGCAGTGGTGGTGAGGCAGTGGGCGGTGAGGCAGTGTGTATACGATAGTGAGGCAGTGGTGGTGAGGCAGAGGGCGGTGAGGCAGTGTGTATGCGTGAGGCAGTGGTGGTGAGGCAGTGTGTATGCGATAGTGAGGCAGTGGTGTTGAGGCAGTGGGCGGTGAGGCAGTGGGCGGTGAGGCAGTGTGTATGCGGTGGTGAGGCAGCGTGTCTGTAGTGTGGCGATGAGGCAGTGTGGGGTCCGAAGTGCACTTCCACAATGTGACTCTAGGTGTTTACCACTCTTACCACTCTTGGTTTTGATCGTATTTATTTTCCCTTGTAGCCTCCCTGCAGCTCCCAACTCGGCCTGCGTTACCTGCCTTGTTGCCGGGCATGCCTGCGGCTGCTGGATCCCTTTTTGTGGGAAAGCGTTCCCGGCCCTCCCACCGACTAGGACGGAACAGCGGTGGTTAGCCTCCCGAAACGGGGTGGGGACGGGAGAGAGTGGAGTAATAGAGCGAGGGAGTGAGTGTGTCTGGGACAGAAGGCACCTAGATAGGAAAGAGAGAGACAGGGGGGGGGGGGGGAGAGAGAGATGGCTTTTTGGTGTCTTCCTTGAGTTTTAGGCCTGGCCCAAGCGCAACCTGTCCTTGTCCTGCTCTGCCGGACGCTCAACACAATTGGTGCGTCACCTTGCAATTCATGGGGTCAATGTCCGGGTGCGTCGCCTGGCGATATTGCACACACACTCTCCATCTCTGTCCGTTACTCCCTCGCTTTACTCCCCCTACCCTCCTCACTCTCTCGCCCCTCTCTCGTCTCTCCCCACCTCGCCCCCTCTCCTGTCTCTCGCTGAAGCCTCCTGCTCACAGACAAAAATGAAGCGACAAATGGGAAAACTGCTCGGACGCACAAGATTACGTCGGGCGGTGCGTGCACCTCCATTTCCAGGACTGAATGTAGTTCATGTGGCGCCGTATCGAAGGTCCTTGCAACCAAAAATCGGCAGTGTTGGGGGGGCTGCATGTTGTTCTATCTGTGAATCGTCGTGTTGTGTGCGAGGGGCAGGAGTTTCTGCGGGTGCGAACAACGCACAGGTGTCGGTGAGAAAGGCCTTGAGTGAAGGTGCAGGTGCGAACGCGTTCCTGTATTGGGACGAGTGAGCGAACTCTAGGGGTCCAATCATTGGTGACACGCTGTCAAACGATGTTCAACGTCATTGATGCAACGGAAAATGCACCCATGCGCATCGTGTTGAATCGTCCAATGCGTGTTCTCAGCTATCAACAAGACGGTGTTCGGTTTTGTTCGGTGTGTTCAGTGTGTTCGGTGTGCCTGTGTCTGTCCCTCTCTCTCTGTGTGTGTGGTGTGTTGGTGTGGTGCATACCGTTCCATTTGTTTCTGAACTTCGCGCGCGCGCACACACACACACAGAATGCAATCGAACGCACCGATGCAGTCCCACACACAGAGAGAGAGAGAGAGGGAGAGAGGGAGAGAGAGAGGGAGAGAGAGAGAGAGAAGCCACACCTGTGAGCAGAGGCCATCAAGGCTGTCATAGCCCCACGTGCGAGCACCCGCACACACACA
>QUTJ01031315.1:0-10838 GCA_003573635.1 Goniomonas avonlea | reverse complement strand
ACCACAGAAGGTGCGTGACTGTGGGAGGGGTGGGGGGGGGGGTGCCTTGGACGGTCGCATCGGAGCTGTTACCGCAGAAGGTGCGTGACTAGTGACGCGTGGGGGGGTGCCATCGGAGATCGTTGCCTACTGCCTTGCGCTGCCTTGCACCGCCTCGCATTGCCTGCCTTGCTCGGGGAGATGGGTTCTCAACGTGATGATGCAGTGACTCAAGCCTGCAGGTACGAGGCAGCTCCATGGGCCTGGTCTCCGCATGCACCTGGATGTGCGTGTTTGCGATCTCAGGCACCTTCACGCGACTCGAGGCCATCACAGGAGCCTCGTCACCCTACGGGGTGTTTTTCCTCTACATGGGCATGCAGCTCATATGGTGCGTATATGCCGGCACAATGATTCCAGAGACCAAGGGGAAGACTCTCGGCGAGGTCGAGGAGCACTTCGCAAGGCGGTGGCGGCCGTCGAGGAGAGGATTGCAGCAGCCGCTGCTGGTGCCTGTGGAGACTGCATGACACTGTGAGCCAGCATGCCACAGAGTTGTGTCTGCTGCAAGGGCAAGACTCTCTGCTGAGTCTCTCACAGCAGCTGCTGCTTGTTCCTGTGGAGACGGCATGGCACAGCATGCGCTGTTGTGAGACAGCACACAGCACAACCGCTCCTGGTTCCTGTGGAGGCAGCACGACACAGCATGCACTGTCGTGAGACAGCATGTGCATAGAACGCGCAGCCGCAAGGGAAAGACTCTCGGCTAGTCCCTTGCAGCTGCCACCCCTGGTTCCTGTGGAGATAGCACGACAGATGATAGCTCTTTCTCTGAGAGTATCACAATGCGCTTCTGTGTCTGCTCCGTGCGAGAGAAAGACTCTCAGCCAGTCAGAAGGATGCGTCGGTGAGCAGGACACGCCAGGTCACGCTGGGGCTCGGAGCTCGCCTTGAGACTCGGAGTTGCACACACACCCACACACACACACACCAACACACCCAACACACCCAACACACACACACACCACATCCGTCACACACACGCACACGCGCGCGCGCGCACACACACACACACACATACACATACGTCACACACACGCGCGCGCACGCACGCACGCACACACACACAAACACACACACACACACAACACACACACACATACACATACACATACGTCACACACGCGCGCGCACGCGCACACACCACACAGCCTTCGAACTCAACCGACGCCACAGCCTTTCAACCCATTCATCTCGAATGACGTGCGTGTGTGCGTGTGAGAGAGTGTGTGTTTCAAGATTGCGAGACTCTTGTGCTGCGAAATGTTGAGAGTGTGTGAAAGCAAGACTGTGGACAGTCTGCGAGCAAGGAGCTGCTCACAGTTTCTTTCGACACCGTTCTCTCTATCTCGCCAGATATTGAATATATACACTTCATGATGGTGCCTGCCTCCTGGGCCAACAAAATGAGTCTAGCGCAAAAAGGCACTCCGCAAGTGAGCGCAGTGAGTCCTGCTCGGCACTCGCGAGGGACTCAGTGAGAGTAGTGAGTCTAGCGCTTGCAAAATGACAAGGGCAAAAAACGTACCCACTCCGCAAGTGAGCGCAGCGAGTCTGACGAGGCACTCGCGAGTGAGAGGAGTGCTAGTCCTGCTAGTGACTCAGTGGGAGTAGCGCACTCCGCAAGTGAGCGCAGTGAGTCTCGTGCCTTCTGGTTAAAACGCGTCCTCGTACGTGGGCACGGCGTGGCACTGCGGGCCGAGTACACGTGACTCCAGTGCGCAACCGCTGGCGTTGCAGTCTCTCGCTGTCACAGTGGCCACACGTCACAGTGGTGGGACTGATTTTATTGTTGGGCACAACGTGGCACCGCAGTGCCAGCCACGCTGCCATTGCAGTCTCTCACTGTCACACTGGCGCAGTGCGCCACGCTGCAGCGGCTGGGCTTTGTCATTGTCGGGGGCACTGCCACCTCCTCGTAGATACACTTAGCTGAGTGAGAGCACCACCTCACGGAACTAGGCGAAGTCGTCAAGTGAAAATTCGGGCGAATTCCAGTGAAAATTCGGCTGAATTCAAGGAAATCGGGTGAATTACGTGAGCACCACCTCATAGCAGCCTGGTGAGTTAGAATGATGTCGAGTGACTCCAGGTGCATCCGTGTGAAGTGAGTGAAGTCTTCACCCCGAGCAACACCGAGCCGGTCCCAGGCAAATTCGCAAATTCGGGTGGATTAAAGTGAGTTCGGGTGTGTTCGAGTGCATCCGAGTGCCTCCATTCCAGGGGCATCCACGTGAAGTGGGCGAGCTCTCTTCGCCTCGACTCGGTCCTTGGAACACCCAAGCGATTGTGAAACACGGCCCGGGCCGCACTCAATCCTCCTTGTGGTTGTTGGTGCCAAACCTGATCCCTCTGGACCTCAATCCTCCTTGTGGCTGTTGGTGCCAAACCTGATCCCTCTGGACCCGAGGAACAGCGGGACGGGGCAGAGGAGCAAGGCTGCGGCAGAGCCGAGCCACTCTGCACCCATGTGCTGCAGCACAAACCCTCCCAGCGCGGGCGACAGCTGCGGGGCAGGTCAAACTCAAGAACATCCAAGTGAACTTGAAAGGCGGTGGGCGGTGAGTGATGTGGTGGCTTTGATCTGTGAACACTCTAACTTGCAAAACACAGAAGCATTGGACGAGGACGGCGGGCGAGCGAGGGTCTTGGGTGTTTTGACAAGGTGCAAAGTGCCATGAAAGAACGAACGTGTCAACCCCTGTGTGTCTCCGTGCGTGCTGTTATGACCCACCATTCGAGCGACACTGTCTCTCTGTGTGCGCTGTGATGACCCACCATTCGAGCGACACCGTCTCTCTGTGTGCGCTGTTGTGACCCACCATTCGAGCGACACTGTCAACACTCCCGGCCATGCCCAGGATAAGGCCGACGTCTTGCTCGGCAGACTTTGTGATCAGAGACAAAGTTGAGGTCCGAACGACGCCAGTCCCGAGAGTGAGCGGCACCAGGAGGACAAGGAACACCAGCAACGTTGGCGCGAAACCTGCGTGCCATGGTTATTGACTGAGGGTGTAGCATCGAGCGAGGTGAGGTCGCCCAACAATACCCTCACCGACAACCATAAACTCGGCTCTTCAATTGCACAGTGAACGTTCACGATTACCACAGTTCAATTTTGTCAGATTCCGCCTTCCGGCGTGGACACACATACAGGCTTCTGTCGCAGATTACCTCAGTGAGCTACCCGACGCACCGATGCATATCTCCGTGAGTCCAAGCACCACAGAAAACATCACAATCAGACGGACATCGTGTCGCGACTTGCCGAGCACAGGAACCGCAAACTGTTGGGAAGAGTCAGAGACCACAGGTGAAACAGGCAAACGGTAGAGAACCTCAAGGGGCAAAAAGACCTACTTGCTGCACCACGACTCCTAAGACGCCCAGGAAGGATAGGAGAAAACCGTACTCCCGCGCGGTCAGACCGTACATGGACGTCGTGAAGCCCGACAGGCTGCGATGTCGCGTGTTTGCACTCGTGTCCCACAAGAGGCTAGTTCGCACCTGCTTCGAAACAACGTGTTGCTTAGACTTGTCAACAATCGCAGGCCCAGCAACTCCACAACAAACACCTGCAACGATTCAGGACAATCGAATGCGCGTGGTCATTGTACCTTGGAACGCCAGGAGGCCACACTCCATTTTGCAGTTGGATTTTTCACATCCACAACCTTAGGAGTATCTGCATTAGGCGAAGCATCCCCAGCCTTCAACGCATCGATGGCCTCTGTGTCAGGTTTCAGTAAGTGCAAGGACAGAGTGAACGAGCGAGACTTGCCCGTTGTATGGGGGGACGAAGGGAAAAAGGCAATGATCAAACATGTCGTGAAAAGAAATACTGCAGCTGCAGTATATGCTGGGAAAGCAAAACCATAGCCACTCAACAGACCCCCCACGGTGGGACCAACGATGAGTCCCAGGGCTGCGGGGAAAAGTTAAGGTGGACGCTTTTCTGAAATAGTCACCTTGAGCCGCGTTGTTGCGAGCAAGACACCTCAGTCTCTGATCAGGTGTAGTGAGATCAGACACGAGCGCCTGCGTCGCGAGTCAGGCTTGACAATCGAATCACCACAAGCAACCTGAGCGATGCTGGACGACTGTTTGAACACGCCAACAGGGAAACGGCTGATTATTAGCATGGTAAGAGAGGTTGCTCCGCCCTGAATGATGTAGCTACAGGCTGTAGCAACAAGCGATAGGATCATAACAGGGCGTCTTCCAACTTTGTCACTGAGCCGCCCAACAACGGGGGAACCAAGCAACTGCAAGGCTCCGTAGAGGCTGGCTAACAAACCAATTTGTTGTGCATCAGCACCAAGCGACCGTGCTTGATGGGGAATGATAGGCACCACGAGAGACGCGCCCAGGATATCCAGCACACTGATGAGATACACAAGCTGCAGTCGCGCCTCTGTTCGCATTGAAAATGTCGCTAACGAGCATAGTGACGGTGTCAGATACTTGCAGCATCGATGCGCTAACTGGTTACTGGTATCGAAGATCTGTGATGGCAGAGTTTTTCCGCTCGTCTCCTTGGTCTCAAAGCCTGATCGGCTCACACAGGAGTGCTGTTCTGTAGGGACGAAGACTTTTTGACTGTGCGTTCATGCCTGATGTACCATCAAAGTTGTTGCCAGCGGTATTGTTCTACTCTGCTCGCATTCCGTCTGCAATGAGGGTGCTTCTCGAAGTTTCTGCCACTGGGTTTAGCGTGTACTCCTTGTTTACCTGCCAGCGTCTGGTGCGGCTCCTGTTCGCCGTGTGGTCCGCTAACGATTTTTGCAGACCTCAAAACTTGCGTCACGATTTCGTTCTCGAGCTCTACCTGCAATCGCGCGGGCGCAGGCCGCCGTCCAAGTGCTTTCGGAACAAAGGTCCGGGCGTGGCTTCGCTTGGCCGAGCTGATATTTGATCCGACAGCGCAACAACTCCACGAGCTGTGTGGGATCGCAACTTGGAATATTGCGGTGGTGTGCAGTTTTTAACGAGGCAAGACTTGGTTCAGTTTGTCAGGTCCTTATTCCTCGCAGCTTTCACAAGAAATTATCCTCTGCGGTGAACTTGGTTCGACGCCATCAAAAGTGGAATATCAGGTACCTGCTCTTGTAAAAACCTTTCTCTCACACGAGGCGAAGCTTCACCGCGGCGTGCCTTCTGTCCAATCTTTTCTGGCCCAGGCAACAGCATGTGTACAAGATCAGCCTCCTGGCTACAACTTGCTGCTGGCTCTACAGGTCGAACCTGGAACACATCCAACGATTAATTGGGTCTTTGTGCTCAGAGGTATTTTGTCACTCCTGTTTCCGCGCTGAACCGTACCGCAGATCCACAGCGAGCGGTCGCTCACCGAGTATGCGTTCTGTTTGTCGCTGGCCCTGACTGATTGTGGAATGGCTGCGGTTAGTAGTTTCGTCTTACATCCATTTTATGTTCTAATGCACCTGTTTCCAGCGCACTACAACCCTAGCAATGTTGAATTCTGGCAGCAGTGTCCAGGTTGTGTCGTCAACCGACACGTCTGAAGAAGACCAGGTGTGTTTCACTCTTTGCTCGTGTTCAACGAATGACTGTGGATCAGGAAGACAAATGTGCAATCTGCACCAGTTCTTATGATGTCGACCCAGTTGTCCGCAAAATTACCGCATGCGGCCACATGTTCCACAGAGCGTGTGTGGACCAATGGTTTCAGAAGTCTCAAAGTTGCCCTTTGTGCCGTAGACGCCTTGGACTCGGTTCTTCGCTGTCAGCCTGAAAACGTGACGAAGCGTGTGTCATACTTTGTGAAAATTTCTTTCAGAATCGCAGGTGCTTTGAGACTTTCCAGATCACACACTGCCTAAACAGACAGTGACATCAACCCTCCACTAACTTTTAAATACACGCAACGGGTACTACTGGTAGGATTCGCTTTCATTTGCACAAATCGTTTTAAAATGAATGTTCATCTTACAGCCCGGCGCTGGGATCGAATCCGCCGTGGGTGTCGACACACTGGGAGACTGGTAGATGAAGATACGCACTTTCTATGGATATATATATATATTTCTATATACATATATCTAGATATATATAGATATAATATAGTTGGACCAGCTCTGCACTGCAGCCGAATCATCGGGCATAGGGCTCCAGCAGTTCTTGTAGCACAGCTTGGTAAAAATGAACATTTTTCTTGCCCCTTCGATCCTTTGTCAGCGTCAAAATTTGACAAGTATTTTTGTATGCTCCAAGCTCATATGAACCGGAAAAATTGTTCGGTCCTGCCATTTCGCGCCGACAGCGAGGATTGACCTGAGCAATATGGACTCCCAGGTCCATGATGTGCGTGAAGTTATGGATGGAGATCTGCCAAGCGAGTTCAAGGTTAGGAGATCGTGTCTGGTGGTTTGCTCGCTCACCGGACCGCAGTCCACCGCCAGTTTAGAAGACGAAGTTCTGGCTCAACTGGATGCTTACTTGATAATGGATAGTCATGAGATCTCGCCTGGTCCCCAACGTGGAGATCCCAGTTCATCTCGTTCCTCGCATCAGGTTTGAGAGAAACCCTTTCTATCCCAAGAATTCACAGCTCCAGCAGCAGGCCAACGCCTCCACAGAAGCAGTTCTGGCACAACTTGAGTTGCTCGACTCTTACCGACTGCATGGTCCGCCAGCTGTGTCAGACGTGCAGCCTCCTTCGAACACGTCTCCGGAGACTCCTCCCCCACAGCCGCACACCACCCCAGTGGCGGGCAACAGCGCTGCTCGTGGGGTTCCTCGTGGACTCACCAGCGCGATTGACGAGCTGCATCGACAACTTGTGGCCTCTCACCATGCACAAGATTATGCTGTGTCCCGCCTTGAACAAGCAGTAGCGGCCGCAGCAGCATCGTTGTTTGACCCGAGTGCGTCTCCATCGGTTGGGTCTCCTGCCGAGGGCTCCTGTCTGTCACCAGCCGAGCCGCAGGCCAGTGATTGCCGTCCCATTCATGTGTCTTCATCTTCACGTTCTCCAACATTCATCACCTCTCCTGGGCATGCGTCATCCTCCTCATCAAACGCATCCTCTGGCTCAAACAGCCGGGGCGCCTCTGTCGCATCGCAATCTCCTCGATCAACGGAACCTGAGTGCACTGGCTCCCCTTCGCCAAATTACTCCGATCCAGCCCCTGCAACCGATGGAGCTTCGCCACTTCGAAACAGAAATTGGGCTTCACCGTCGCTTGAACGCAAAATTGAGCGCGGGAGCGGCGGACCCGCAGCGCTGTCCTCTGACATTGCTTTGCAGAGGCATGAAACTAACAGTTTAGGGCGTGAATTTGACGAACTGGAACACCTCCGTGATTGTGGGTCTTTGTGTTTGAGATGTTTCAGATGATAATCCGATCCCGCAGTGCCAAGTTTGGCAAGATTTTGGTCCAACCCAAGCGTGTCAGCTCTCAGCTCCCTCCAGCTCCCTGCTACCCCACCAAAGCCTGCGAGTACTGCCGACGCTCGTGCTGCAGTAGATTCTACGGGAGAAGTTGATGCGCAAATTCCGGAGAGCGTTGCAAGGCGTCTGCTTGTGAGGCAGCTTGTAAGCTATTTTTCTAAACTGTGTCATCTCGATTTCGGCATATCGTATATGAGATTTAGAAAGTCTGACGGTTGACAGGACCAAGCTTCTCGCATCATTGATTCCATCACTGCCGTCGTATCATCGCTTGACGAAAGGGCCTGGTCAGTCTCCCGTCGCACAGAGGCACTGCAAGCACGGCGTGCGTTGAGTGCCAAGGCGCGGTGACAGCCGTCATAACTCCACAAAGTGCCCCGTCGTATTGACCGCAAACTAATTCAGCCTTCCTGACATGATTGGGCAGTTGTAATCTCCAACTCCATAAACACGCCATAACTTGGCTCGCTACATTGCTCAGTGCCTACTTGGGCATGCAAGTGTGGCGCCACTGTGGTCCTTGCCAGTTTGGATCATATTGCAAAACTCAATGTATTCGTTTGTTTGACTTTTTCATCTTTGTTCCACCGCGCTGCTTGAGGTAGGGGTCCGGACCACCTGCCTCTGAGGGAACAGTCCAAGCACGATTGAAGCCAGTGCACTCATAAAAGAGACTTGACAGACCCGCCTCAATGAAAATGTGACCGAGGTGCATTATCGTCTCCGTCTCGAGCTCTGACATCCGTTGAAAACAAGCAATCTCGGGGTGCGGGTGCAAGATGGTACTGAGGACTGTAATCGACTGAAAATGATGGTTCGCAGGACCCCAGCATCCCATCGTCCTGGTACATGTACTAAGCTGCTGACGAATGTCCGCTTCATAAACCCGAACAGCGGAGCGAGGTCCTTCCACAACAATCAACCCAGGCTTGCCGGGTCGAAGAACACCTGTCAAGCCGAGACTTGCTGCGTGCTCAACGATGAACTTCCTCGAATGTTTTGCTTTGATGTGATCGAATGATATCACACAGACAACAAGGCAGTCGGTGCCCCGTGTCTCTTTAACGTCAGATTCGCAGCTGGTGGCATCAACACCTGCAGGGGAGGCTGGGCTTTTGGGTCCCGAGCAAACATCGTCTTCTGGAGGGTCGTTTACCTCTTGACAATCAAGTGTTTGCCTGAAAACTGGTGGGGTTTCACGAATCTTGTCGTTCCCAAGGTTGGAATTCACAAACTCCTCGACGTGTTGCAGGACCTGCAGACAACGTTCGTCCGAACCGTCTGAAGTAGCCCGAGAAATAACATCCAACAAGACGCACACGTCTTTCTCACGAAAGGTAAAACTAGAAACCTCAACGGCCGGTCCTGTCGAGTCTGGGTAGCCTGAGGGAAACGAGAAGTTCAAAGAAACTCGTCCCGGGTCAGCGCAGTCAGAAGCTGCGTGAAGGGAGATCTCAAACCCGATATTGTCGATGCCCCGTCGCACCACGGCTTCGGGATACGCGGCACTGATAAAATCCAGCTCAGCAAGCTGACGAGCGAGCCCAAGCTCGTCTTCCCCGGTCAACGACTCGGGCCCAGAATTTGTTCTGTGCTCAGCCATGTTTCAGGCTTCAAGAGATAATATTTTTATTAATTTTATCTATTTCTTTGTAATACTACTAGTAGTACTCAATCAAATTTCAATAAGTATTATCAGTAATACTAGTACATGCTCAAAACAAATATTAATTTGGCTATTCAGTACTATTCTCAAACATATTCGAGACTAAGGGAGATCGACATTTTCTAACTGAAAGCGCGATATTCCCATTGTTTTCACGGCCAACCGAACAATGTTCAAGCCTGGGTTGTTCCTGTTGTCCCTCGTCCTTGGAACGGTTGCCGCAGGTCACACATGTGTGCACGACAACCTCCCTCGCGAACTTCACCCAACTGAGCGGTCGCATTTGACCTACCCTTCCGACATCGCCGAGGCGCGTGCCAACACCCCGAACAGCGGAGCTGATCGGCGCTTGAAGACACGGGCCAACAGCCCGATCCGGATTACCTACGACTTCAGTTATCTTGAAACTGATGTCAATGATGCTGCTGTGAAGGCCTATCTCAAGGACAAAATTCTAGCTCCTGCGAAGACGATGCTGAATGAGGCACTCAAAGTGACACCCGTTGTGGGAAATCTCTGGTACGGAGAGAAAACGTGCACTGCGGGCCGCTGGACCAGTGGAGTCAACAAGGGCAAGTGTTCTGGTGAAGGAGCAACCCCAACCTGTGGTCTCGGTCGCACCATTCCATCGAAACACATCAAGGAAAGCCAAGTGTGCCCTGATGGGTCCGACAGCTCGACGTGCACCACGTCTGCTGGTGGATCTGGCGAGCCCAACACAGATTTTTTGTTTTACGTTTATGCCTCTGAAACCGCCAGCTGTGGGGGTGGTACTCTTGCATTTGCCGCAGCCTGTGCTCAAGATACCCTGGACAGGTGGAGATCCTCACTCTCCATTCTCTTTGAGTCACAAAACCTCCTCGCAGGCCGATCGTGGGGTACGTGAACTTCTGTGCTGTCTCATTGAAAATTGCGACCGACCCAGTTGAAATTTTTGATGTTGTGATGACAACCGTTCACGAGATGACTCACGCTCTGGTACGCCGCACCTCTTTTTTTTTTGACGGGCCTTGGCTGAGGGAGATCGTGCAGGTCTTGTCTGCTGGACTGTTTGGCTATTACAGGGACTCCGCCGGAAATCCTCGCAGCACAAGACGTAGGTGCCTTTTGTCAGTTGCATCTTGGAGTCACACTTGCCGGAGCAGCAACCGATGGCTCAGACCCGACGCCGGGCAGCTCGACACTCGGAACCTTTACCGAACGTGGCCACCAAGTTCAAAAAATTGTCACCCCCAAGGTGCTGGAAGCCGCACGGGCGCACTTTGGATGCTCCACTCTGAACGGGGCTGAAATTGAAGAAGGCGGGGTGCGTGGTTCTCGACGTTTGTGCGAAGAACTCATGTTGAGCAGGGCGCAGGCACTGCCGGCTCCCATTGGGAACAGCGCATTTTTCATGGAGAATACATGGTCGGCGTAGCGACATCCATTCCTCCAAAATTCAGCAACATTACGCTCGCTCTCTTCGAGGACTCTGGCTGGTACATGGTGAGCTATGCCCCCCCCCCCCCCCCCTTGGCATGGTGAGATATGTTCCCTTCCTATGTTCACTTCCCTCCCCCTTGGCATACGTGCCATGTTCACTGGTGAGCGATGCTCACTCCCTCCCCTCCTGGCATCATAATGAGCCATGATCACTTCCCTCTCCCTTGACAACTGAGCCACGTTCACTCCCCTCCCCCCCCCTGGGTGAGCTATGTTCACCCTCCCTCTCCTTCTGGC
>QUTJ01031314.1:0-10834 GCA_003573635.1 Goniomonas avonlea | reverse complement strand
AGAGAGAGAGAGAGAGAGAGAGAGAGAGAGAGAGAGAGAGAGTCCAAGTCAGATTTCATGATATAATTATGAGAGTTATATTTTCAGTGAGACAAAACAGTTCAAGGTGTCCAGGCCTGAGAGTTCGCAGCCTGTCAGGCAGGTGAGTTCGAGTTTGAGCAGCCGGCCGGCCCTTTGTGGTACGGAGCGCATTAGCTAAGGGGGTGCCATCTTCACCGAATTAAATCTGCGGCGCCCGAGACAGGAAAAAATAACTAGGTGGGTGCGTGTGGTGTTAAGCGCGCGGACTGACTTGACCGTGGGACGGGAGGAGCAAGAACCTGTGGGTTTCGAAATGAGAGTCGGCGGATGAGGCCAACAGACGATTGAGGTGGGAGACTGGACAGACCACTCGTGCGACTTTTGTGAGGCGCTGCAAGTGGGTGTCGAGCGGCTCGTGTCCCAAAATAATGCACCAGCAGGAGGTCGGCAGGCGGGTTGGGAAAATGCCATTGGGCTGGAATTACCCAGATTCTCTAGGTAGAGAAAGGTCCGAAAAGGCTAGAGAGGTTGAAGGAATAATAAGACCGTATTAAAATTCCAACCTGACAAAGAAATGCCAGTGACATGGTGTTACGTCAGGTAGTTTCCTTTCATCGCCTTGAGAGTGAGGCGGAACTCTGTAAAGGATGTTAACGCGCTAAATTATGATTATAGAGAGCCTGGGTTACTCTTCGAGATAAGGTGTATAACGTTATATTGCAGAGTTAGTGTGTAGTCAAGAGAAGGAAGCGATGGGTGGAGGTGCTTCGAACTCGGGACGTAGGTGCGATGAGGAGTGGCGTCGCAGGAGGGAGTAAGGGAGAGAGAGAGAGACAGAGAGAGAGACAGAGAGAGAGAGAGACAGAGAGACAGAGAGAGAGTAGTTAATGTCACGTGTAGTAGAGAGCGCTGTGAGTGCAGCTGCGAAATTCAATGATGCCATTCGTTCCGGTGCAGACAGGGAGAAAAAGGACAATCAAT
Source organism: Goniomonas avonlea (assembly GCA_003573635.1). Taxonomy (NCBI): domain Eukaryota; class Cryptophyceae; order Goniomonadida; family Goniomonadaceae; genus Goniomonas; species Goniomonas avonlea. The sequence goes on along the minus strand of QUTJ01031314.1, from coordinate 9,832 downwards.
GCATTGGTACAGACAGACACCATGAAAAATCTCGCCTTACAACGGGTGATTGCAATCACAGATTCCGAGTCCCACACATGTTACAACTGCAATGTCTTTTTCTTCGCAATGTATAGACTCTTCTGTTGTACATACACCGCACTTCGATTGAGACTAGATCGATACAAGAACACACAATGGAAACCCAATCACAACGCACGCGACTTGAAACACTGTGATCTGCGCCTGCACATTTGTGGACCACAGGAGCAGATCATATGGCAACAATGACTTTCAAAGTCACTGGCACACCGCCTCATTTTATAATACTTCAATGAATGAGTGCGATGCCAACTCGGAATCCCGAGCACAGGACGATTACTTTCCTTTCGACTGGCAGCATATGTGCCAGGGCCTATGTGGGCCTAGATCACTTGTTTCAGTGATATTCAACTGAATCACACCCGCGGTGTCGTGCGACGTCGACCCTCCAGGGCCAACGAGGGTCCAGGGGTTGACGGGAGCAGTCCTGGCGCTGCCCTCCAGGGTCGGAACCCTCTGGAGGAACCGCTGGATCCCCGCACGGCGGTCAACGTTGTCTTCGACCACCCTGCGCGACTCCTTGGCGCCGCCGGCCGCTGCTGATGGGGGTCCCCCCCGCTCGTGGGTGACGGACCCGCCCCAGCGCTACGCCCCTGACCCTGTGCCTGGTGGGCGACGGTCGCACCCCTCTCAGTCGCACCATCAGAGAGGATGGTCGTGTGCGCGACATCCCGCCCCCCATCCAGCGCCAGCTGCGCGAGGCTGCTAAGGCGGTGGTCGAAACTGTGTCCGGCAAGGGCACCAAGACTCCAAGCGACGCCGACATGGGCACCACCTGATGGGACTGCTAGCTAACTTGTCCTTGTCTAGCTTAGACATTATATTCAGGAGCACGGGCCTACGTCAGCCGGAGTTAACTTGAAAGACTGGAAGCAGGAACCGATCAGCTGGGCCTCGTCCATGGGAGCTGCGATTCGGGTTTTCCGGTCTGTCCGGGCTGTCCGGTCTGTCCGGTCTGTCCTGTCGTGATACCATTTCATGCATGATTGTGCACAAAATGAGCGCAATGGCGACAAACCGTCAACCCAGCGAGCAAGCACGGGCTGTGTCGGCAAAAAGACCGTGTTTGAATACTGGAGTGGATTGAGTTACACATCCGTGCTTGATTACACCGAAGGCGAAATTAGCTGCCTACGTTGCTGTTCAGACATCGTCTAAAACTTAGACTAAAAGGAAACTTCACTGCGTCCACGCCAGTGATGTGGAATATGATCTTACTTAACCAAACAAAATCAATTGAGCAAAAACGGCGTTGTTGAGCAAAAGGAATCTAGCAACCGGATCGGAGTTTGCTTTGCAATCACGGTCAAGTGTCTGTTTGTGACTGACGTGTCTTGATTGGTCGGGCTCGGTGACTCTCAAGGCTTCTTTTCATGGCAGCGAGTCCCGCCCATCACTCCGTTGATGGTGGCCGACCAGCGCAAGTTCCGGCAAGGAGATCCGTTGAAAAGGATGGTAAAGGAAAGTTAGACTTTTTCTCCCTCGGCCCGAGCAGAGCTGCTCGAAAGCAGCTGTCGCAATCACCCCCTCGGAGCGGAGGCGGTTCGCTGGACGACCTCATGGTCCAGGTTTTGAAGCGAGGGTGGCTTCATAAGTTGAGCAAAGGGATATTGAAGAGCTGGAAACGAAGATGGTTTGTCCTGGTGGATAACTGCACCCTCCACTATTTTGTTTCGCAGGTATTCCCACTAGAGTTGCCATTTTGCCTCTTAGTAATTCTCCCTTCCAGGATACATGGCTCCAGGGTGACAAGCCAAGAGCAACAATCGATCTTACTGATTGCTCGATCGCGACCGCACAAAAGCATACTGGGCGGCCGAACACTTTTGGCTTATTTCATCCTGATCCCAAAAGATCAGATTTGTACTTGCAGGCAAGCTCGGAGCTGGACATGGTGGAGTGGATCCATACTATCGAGACCGATTGTTTGGGGATTGAGGATCGGGCTGGTATTCAAGATTTTGAGCTCCTTGCTTTGGTGGGGCGCGGGGCGTTTGGCAAGGTTCGTTCCGTGTTCCCAGTTTCTATTTGTGGATTGTGAAATCCTCGAGACAGGTCATCCAGGTGAAGAAGAAAGACAGCGGTCAGATTTATGCGCTGAAAGTTTTAAACAAGAAAGATGTGATTTCAACCAACCAGGTGATCCTCTTGGCCTGCTTCGCTCGTCCTGACTCCTCGCAGCTGCGATCGACCCAGACGGAACGTCGAGTATTGGAGGTGGTGAATCATCCATTTGTTGTCAAGCTACATTATGCGTTTCAAACAAACGATAAAGTAGGAAACTTTATTTTGCTTCAAGTCGCTGACTCTGCGGATCCAGTTGTGTTTTGTTCTGGATTTTATCAACGGGGGCGACATCTTCTCGCTTATTAAACGGCAGCAAAGATTTCAAGAGGACAGGGTGGCCTTCTATGGAGCACAAATTACGATGGCTCTGGAATATTTGCATGAAATGGATATTGTCTATCGGTAGGTCGCTTTGCGTTTTGGGTTTGTTTGACTCATATTTGCAGCGATCTCAAGCCTGAGAACGTCCTCCTGGACATGGATGGTGGGTCACTTGGCAGCGTTTCCTCTTTTCAAATAACACGCGACCAGGGTTTATCAAGCTCACCGACTTTGGACTCTCCAAGGACACTGTCTCGGAGCAGCGAACGTATACTATTGTCGGGTCTCCTTATTATATTGGTCCGTTCGCGTGCCGTCCCTTTTCGACCTTTTTGCCTTGCTGTCTCGTTTCTGACCTCCTTGTCGACAATGTTGCGTGTTGACGCTGGCATTTTCTGCAGCGCCTGAAATTGTGCTCAAGAAGGGTCACGGAAAAGCTGTAGACTGGTGGAGCTTGGGCATTTTGCTGTACGAGATGGCAGTCGGCTTGGTGCGCTTTGACTGTTTGTCCTTGTCTCTCACTGGTTTCTCGACTCGGCTTGCGCCTGGAGCTGTATTGCTCAAACACAACCAGTGAATCGATTCCATTGTGGCCAGCACAAAGTCATGAAATACACGATTTGCGATTCAGATTCGGAGTGGTTGTTGGGGGTGTGTCTTGATGGCGACGGGGGCGCCTCACATTCCATCTCAGCCGCCATTCTACAGCACCAATTTCCACATGTCTTACCGAAAGCTGTTGGAAAACCCACTCGAGTTTCCTGATGGGCTCAGCGCTGATTGTAGAGATGTGCTCACCGGCCTGCTCAAGACTGACCCAGCGGTACGCCCCCTCCCCCCCCTCCCCCTCTTCTGTGCGATCTGCGGTTCGTTTTCTCAATATTCCTTTGAAAATGCCAACCAGTCCCCCTTTTTTTCCACTGAGCACCCTTGTGGTCTATCCACAGCCCACAGGTCATACTTCCATTCGGTCGCCTCCCGGACTTGTGCTCAGTCACGCACTTGTGGTGGTCTAAGTTTACCAACCCTCAACTCTCGCCAGGCCCGACTTGGGAACGCGACAAGTCAAGGCGACAACATTGCCGCCGACATCCGCGCGCATCCATTCTTTGCCTCTATTGACTGGGATGCTCTGTTGAATAAGCAAGTCGTTCCTCAGTACAAACCAAAAATCAAGGTGCGGCCTCACCTTCGGTTACCTCGATACACATTCGTTGTCGTTTTGGGGAAGTGGGGGTGCAGTGTGACTGTCTGCGCCCAAGTTCGTGTTTGATTGCTTGCCAACGCCCCCACATATGCTTCGAACGGCTTTAGACGGGGCAAGTGACTCCCCCCACAGGACAACCGAGACGTGTCTCACTTTGAGCTCGCGGCTATTCGCGAGGGCGTGTTGCTGAGCTCTGACCACGAGCAGCATTTGCACTTTGAAGACTTTGACTACGCTGCCCCCGGCCCTTCTCTAAGCCCAGGTAATACAATTGATCTCTCCCTGGGCGCGCTGTGGCCAGCGCTTTCATCCTGCAACCGAGTGTGGCTTGAAGCTCTGGTTAATTTCGATCCTGCAGGTGCAGCACCGAGAGCTAGCCCCCCATCTTCTCCGGCAACAAGTCCAAACACTTTCCGCGGGCGTGGACGCCGAAGTGAGGAGAAGCAGTGCCCCGTAATGGTGGCTGCCACGGAGTACTTGGACGAGTGTGACTGGGACTACACTCGGGCCGTACAGGTTCGCCACATGCTTTTGTGCTCCCTGCGACACGCTACGACGCACCCTTGGCACCCGCTTCGCACCCTGGCCATTTCGGTCTCTTTCATTTGGTGCGATTCCTTGTCTGGATCTGACCCTCTCGCGTAGGGGTTAATCTCAGCGATTTTGAATCGCGAGGAAGTCCAACTTGTGCTGGCCCCTGAGTCCCAGGCGGATTCCGCGCGCGCGAAGTTCCTGATGCATCCGAATGTGCATGCCTTGGCCCAGGTGAGGTTTCACATGGCGACCATACACTAGAAAGGACTCCTGTACCGCAGTTCTGCGACACACGACGGGCACTGGGCAGCGCACAGACACAGAGCCCTAGACAAGGACATGGCTGAATCATGCACTTTGCCTCCCCTCTATCCCTCCATCCCCTTCCCTCCAGCGCTCTCGAGAAGTAATGGCAGAATTGTGCGGTTTGGTGCGAGTTGTGCTCAATGTTGACGTCGTTTGCAGGCGTGCGTGCACGGGTTCAAGCAGTTCGAGACTCACGAGGCTGAGATGACCCAGCAAGTCACGCATGACTGGGGCGCACCCCCTCCTGGCTTGCGGCACACTTCATAGGCTTTGAGATAGACCTTGCAGCCTCGTGCGTGTGACTGACCCCACGTCACATTTGCACGTGGATGTACGCCTATTTCATTATCGTGTATCCTTAATTGGTCGCTGTTGCCCCGGAGACAGTGGATATTGCAATCGGAGGCTGTTGCAGTGGATTGCTTAATCGTGATTCGTGGACTGCCTCGCCTCCTCCTTACCGAGCCGCTGGCTGAACAGCAGGTTACCGAGCCGCTGGCTGAACAGCAGGTGTTGCTCCGCCAAGTGGCCAAACGCGAAGTTTGCGTTGCGCTGGTTGTGGCGGCCTCACGGGACGGGCCCGTTGCTGGGCTCGTTTGCGTGTACCTTCGTGCACTGGTTGGAGTTTCAGCTCCTGATCTCAAAACCGTATTTCTATTAGGCATCCGTAGGGGCATTGTAATATTTGTGTGGAAATGACACTGGGCTGATTGGACGAATTTTTGATTCGTTCGGGGTTGGGACACTTATTGGCCGCGTTCGTAAAAAGCCGTCAAACCCATCTACACTCACCTTTCCCTCATCACACTCCAACGCCCGCGACACGTCGCAATCAATCTCGTGGGTCTCACAGTCAGCGAACGATCCAACGCTGAAGCCTCGGGAAGGGCAAAAAGGTCTTGACATCCATGGTTGCCCGAAGTTCCTACTTGAACCAGACAGAAGTCCAGGTAGGGAGCCATTTCATGTCCCTCGAGCTGATTGATTGAGTATTTACATAGGTTTGAATGGTACAGCTGAAAATGAATCGAACCAGCGCTTGAACTCTGGATGATATCCAAAGTGTTCTTTCTGCACATGCATGTCAGAAACCCAATTAATAAAATCAAAGCGTACCAACAAATCCAATCCTGCAGAGTGTTTTTGCTTTGCATCGCCGTAGAGTAATCTCATCTTGTCCAAGAACATGTGGTACTTTGCAACGAATGGGCCAAATTCTTTATCGTAGTGTGCAGCCCAGTCTTCGTTTTCTTTGATTCTTCTAAGCAAGAATTCTTTTCGTTCGTTCAGTCGTAAAATACGCCCCTCGAAATCTTCGAGACCTTTTGAGTCTGCATTGATTTCTGCCGTCGCATTAGCACACGGCCACTGGTAGAAGCCTTTGCACACCTTGGGAGAGGACATCGTGCCGAATCTTCAAGTTTTCAATGAGGCGGATACTGTGAGAAGAATTGGTGGTAATTTCAAAAGATGTGGCCAGTGTATCCAGCTTTTTGCCCTTCTTCAGCGCCATGGTCCCAACGCAGCAACTTCCCGTCTTGCTGCCGTTACATAAACAGATCGTATTCGCTACTAACGAAGGAGACTAGCGGAGTAACTAGCGACCACGCTTTCTTCTGGTCACGCAATGGGAAAGCACAGGGGTTCCAAGGGTATCACCAAGTGTGGGAAAAGCAAAGGGGGTGGGAAAGGTAACAATCAAAAGAGGTTGCAGCCCAAATCCGTTTTCAAAGATACGAAGGCACCCTTGACTCGAAACAAGGTCGTTTCTGCCCTGCATTGCTTCGTGACCTGTTCTCATTCTAGACTCTTCAGGCATTGGATCAATCCAGAGCGGCCCGCAAGCGTAAGAAGCTTCGCCAAAAGACACGCCGAAGAGAAGAGGAGGAAGAGAGCAAGAAGAAAGAGGCTGATCGCGCTGCTGGTATTGTTGCCGAAGGCGACGATGATTTCCTGTGATTGGTGGGAAAAAATCTGATATAATGAATTTCTTAATCTTTAGCGCGGGCAGGAGCTTCTCCAACCCTGTTTGAAATGACAGGCTGCTCTATTTTTCACTAAATGTGTCGGAGAAGCTATTTGCTTGTGACTCCATATGTATGAAGTGAATGGACAGTTTAGAGAGAGGGGGGGGGCGGGGGGGATGTGTGTGAGAGAGTATTCAGTTTGATCGTCAGGAATTTCCTGAAGACTTGTGCATTGGATGCTCCTATGATTGCTCAAAGCTGGCTCTGCACCAGTCGTTTATCGAAGGAGCTGACTGAAAGGGCGACACTCAACTTTTCTGGCACTCGAAAACACAGTATTGAAAATGGATCATCGGGAGGCAACATTGTAGAAGCTGCAGTATTATTGACACTGCAGGCGATAAAGTACAATACACACGCAACGGTGATGGGGCGACTGTGGGACTTCCAGTCCCTCACGCTGCCACCAGATCGACCGCAGCGAAGTCGCGAGTTCGCACAGGGGATCCTAATAGCTCTTCAGGGCAACCGAGGTATCACGGCTTCCTTCCAACAGAAGGACTCGCAGCCGCAATCATGACAACTGCGCCGTCTCGTGCTAACTCAAGATGATAAACTGTCACTTGAGTCGCTCCAACCGACGGAGACCCATGACGACAATTCGCTTAGGATAGTGGCGCTGGCGGTTCGATAACCCTTGCCATGTCAGCAGGGCAATAGTACACAGTGGTCACAAACTTGGTTTTGTGCCGCTTGGTTGTACCAAGCACTCGTAAGCCATGCAACTCGGGTTCCTCAGTTCGAAATAAATGGTGTAGTGATGACTGCGGGCATCAAAGACATTAGGCATTCAGAAGAAACGTTTTCGTAGCAAACCTGGTGCGGCAGCGGCAATAAGTTCGGATCGTTCCGCACTGGTGGTTGATTGAGGAGAGCGAACTGCAAGTGAGGAGGGAGCAACGGCCTGCAAAAAACTAAGGACACTGCGGGCTGGACAGATGGGACAGACACGCACGGTTCTTTCAAATAATCGTCAGGGTCCGGCATGACCGAAGTATATGTTGCTCGTGGAGACTGTGGCAACTCAGCTGGGGTAGGTGAGACACCGTTCTGCTTCAGCTGAAAAACCTTACGTTTTGTGATGTCCGGAATCTGCCCAACGTCCGGACTTTGTTCTTCCTCCACCTTCATCCAGTTATTTTCGTTTCCTGCCCGATCTTTGGTCATAGTTTGGGTCGCTGCGCATCGCCACTCTCCATCAACAATGAACTTGTACTGATATTCCCCTGCATACGAAGAAAAGCTGTGAGAAAGAATGCGGGCTGACAGTCCTGCGCACCAGGTGCCAGGTGCAGTGTGGTGGCGAACTCTCCTGTTGGCTGTGGCGACAAGTAAACCTTGTTTTGCCAGGCACTGTATGACCCGACAACAAAAACATCAGTTCCAGGCTCTGTCCATCGTAAAACGACAGGAACTGCACATTTCAACTCGGCTACGGAATGTGTCAAACAGAGTGGTTGGCGGTGGCAGGTCGCACCAGGCCCCTCAGAAGAATGCCAGGAAATGCGACTCTGCGAGTTTCTCTCTTGGGAAGAACTGTTGCCCATTAGTTGGGCGGCGTTGCAACAACGCCACCACAACTAAGCAACGTCGTTGAAAGAGAGCGAGCACAAGCAAGAAAGACGCGCGCGTCCTGCAGACAATGCTCTGCCTGCTATCCAGTCCTGGAACAGCGGTGTACGAGTCAGACTTGGCTCGCTGCTAAAGTCCACTTATTCATGTGTTTTCCCTCAACGCTAGTGCAAAAAGGACTAGGGTGATTTGCAGCTATCGGCTGAGAGGACGGTGATTTTGGTGTGGCAGCTTCCTTTTCGGGGTCTGTCGACGGGGCGCACCCTGAAGAATGAATGAATCCAAATGTGCCGCCATGGTCGCAGACCTTCTCTCTGATGATCAAAGCGCTCAGAAGAAGGCTGCTTTTCAGCTTCAGTCGATCCTCAAGGTATTTCCCCATGCAAGCCGTGCTATTTGTGATGGTATTGCGTTCTGCGGTTTCATGATGCGTCCAGGATGACGCAATGGCGGAGACTTTTATCGCCCAGGATGGTGTTGAGGCACTGTTCCACGTTGTTGCGGTCGCGGTATGTGGGTTTGTACGCCAGCTTCGACCTGACTGACCCTTTTTCAGGGTGGTGCCGCCCAAGCGTACGCCCTCAAAACCCTTCGAGTCGCCATGGGTTATGTATCGGGTGTGCTCTGGCATCGTCTTTGTCAGAACTCACACCATCTGGCAGGCATGGAGGCAGTGGTGAACACGCCCTCCTCGGTCGCAATCCTGTATGATTTGATCAAGTCAAAAACGCTGTCAGTTTGTAGATCGGCCCTGGAGCTTGTCTTCGTCTTGTGTAACTACTCTCCCGACGGCTTTCGGTGCTCACAAAGGAGGTGATATGTCGTGAAGAAGCTCACCAAGTTGCAGGCTTGTACATGCCGCTGCCAAGAAGGGCTTCTCTGCCAACAACAAGGAGTTGATGTACGAGCCAGTGGTCGCTCTTCTGTCAAGCGGCGATCTCGATGTCCAACTCAACGCACTGGTTTTAATCAATACCATGCTTCGTAAGCTGGATAAAACCAAGGCTGCAGACAGGCGGAAAAAGACCAAGTTTTCGCATCTGCTCGACAAGGTGGAGATCGGCCGTGTGCTTGCCTCTATGGCTGGTTCAGACAACGAGCTTATCAAGACTCAGCTCTCAAACTATCAGAAACTCAGAGATATTGTTATTCCAGGCTCATGGGTGGAGGTTGAGCGCCTTCGGTCACAGTTGGACCAAATTTCTAACAAGTACGAGACGGCCCTCCAGCGGCTGGGGCAATACGAGGAGCAGCAGCGCAAGGTGCCAATGATATAACGATCTCGTGAAGATGACTGCTGCCTTCTTGCATGCGTTCGAACATGTGATGGTTTGCCAGCCCCAAGCACACTGACTATTCTTGAGCTTCCGAATCGTAGACATCGTGGATGTCCCGACAGCTTCCTACATCGACGATGTCCCGAATCGGCCTGTAGAGCGCGTCATTGGAGCGAATCGGCTCTCGAGGAATTTGTGATACAAAGAAGTCGCTGTTTATAAGCGACCAGGCAGTGACCCGATGGCACAGGTGTGGGCATTGCGACAGGAATTGAAGCGGTGCCAGGACTCCATGAAGCATGCTGCGCTCAGTGGCACAATGCTGATCAACATTCGAGGGCCGAAGCGGAGGGCATCGGATGATGATCCTGCTGTTCCGCACCAGGACGAGGTGCTCACAACCTCACACGTGCTCGTCACTACTTCCGTCCCCCCCCCCC
>QUTJ01031313.1:0-10825 GCA_003573635.1 Goniomonas avonlea | reverse complement strand
CCCTGATATTTAATAAGTGTCAAGATATTCAGAAAGTGTCGCAGATAATTCTTAGGGTAAATAAGGGAAAAATGGAGGGAAGGCAAAAAGTGTCAGGAATTGGGTCTGACACTTTCCAAACTATGAAAATCTCTGTACTAGTATTGCTATCACACACGAGGTTCTTGGACGCTTCTCCTATGCCGTCTGTGGTTGGGGCTTTATCATTCACGGCTGTCTGAAGTTGAGAAAACTCTACAGCTTCACCGTTTGATGTAGCTTGAGGTAATCCTGTGATTTATTACCTGACATAGCCAAATTTCCTGTGAGAGTATCACCACTTTTAGGCACCCTTGTGTTAGCATGCATTTGTGTCAGCGTTATTAGCTGATGTTTGTGCATTATCTGCGGTGGTACTAACTGCTTGTAGTTCCTCAAATCTAACACTATCTCCGTTTGAAGTACCAGCTGAGAGACCTGTAAGTTTGTTACCTAACATAGCAAGGTTACCTGTCATAGTATCCCCGGATTTAGGTACTCTTGTGTTAGCATTTGTATTTGCATTATCTGCTGATGTTTGAGAATTACTTGCAATGGTACTAACTGCTTGTAGTTCCTCAAATCTAACTGAATCTCCGTTGCTTGTACCGGCAGCAAGAGAGGTAAGTTTGTTACCTGTTAAATCTAAATTTCCTGTGATTGTGTCTCCGCTTTTCAACACACGAAGATTAGCCTGAGTCAAAGCATTATCTGCACTAGTTTGGACAGCGTCGACAGCGGATTTAGTAGTAGCATCAGAGGATGACACCGGAGCTCCGATATTTACAAGTCTCTTCCCGTTGCATTGAAGATTTCCTGTAAGGTTCTGAGTCCCATCTCTGAGTACGACTTCGTCTTTGTCAGCGCCTCCTAGATTATAAATGATCTGTTGCACTGAAGATCCTTGGGTACAACAGAGCCGAATCTTGATATTGTTCCTGATATTATCTTATATTTTTATTAGAATACAAGATATTAAATTAATCTAACGATCTAGCGATCCATCTTGATAACAGACTGGACATCACCACCAGAGTTATATGTCAACTGCAGAGTAGCGAGACTCTCACCAAAAACGATAGCAGTCATGTAGTTGGTGTTGCAGAGAAATTCATAGTATACTCCAAGGCGGTTGATCGGTCATCAATAGGCCTAATTACGGAGTAAGACAACACAGGCTCTTCAATAAAATCAGCTAGAGAAACCCAACCAGCTCCATTATCCTCCAACAACCAAGACGTGGTAGCTGTGATATGTCGGTTTTTCCGCATGTGCGGATTCGGAGAAAAGTTTGAAGAGCAGTGTGCGTCGCAGTACCCGGGCAGATGTCACACAAATTTGAAGGTAGGTGGAACGGGCCGTGCACAGCCAGAAGGCCCAGGAGACGCAAGAGGGCTGCGCACAGTAGGAACCCGTGTTTTTTTAGATGCCTGGTGGGAAAACGACGACGGCGGAGTTCCAGCGCATGTGTGCTAGCTAGCTTTGTACCCAGACAGAACACAGCAGTTGCACAGGCTCTGACAGCCACAACCGTGCTATTGTGACCGACAGCCACTGCCATGCATGCAGGCAGACGGCGTGACCGCTGCACCGTTGCGATGCTAGCGAACCACAGGAGAAAGAAAGAGTCCGTTGTGTACCAGACAACCCTAGGCGACCGAGACTTGGACTTTCCGAGTCTAGACGCGGCATTCGATGCGACAGCACTTGATTGATTGTGCCTTTGTTTCTGTTTCGTTTCGTTTCGTTTCGCGCAACTGCACTTGTCTTGCTAAATTGCATCGCAGCTTGAATGCGGCTCCGAGCCCTTGTGCAAACTGTTCTCTGTTATTGTTTTTTGTTTACACTTAATGTGTTCCCTTCACTGTGCCTTTGTTTCATTCGCACTGCACTGCCATGGTTGCTGAGCCTGCCAACTGAAGCAGATCCGCAAGGGGCGTGGACGTCGCTGCTGCCTGCGGATTCGATTGCGGGCCCGGTGCCTCGGTCGGACCCGGCTCAGGGGCGACATTATTTTCTGTAGCAGTGAGTGCGTAGGAGTCAAGCTTCGGCGAGGCCGCCACTGACTCAAGCAGATCCTCGAGGGGCGTGGATGTCGCGGCTGCTGCCTGCGACCGTTCGGTGATTAGTGGCTGCGTTTGGCCTTTACGGATGCAACCACTGTGGCACCCATTGACACCGCGACCAACCCGGCAGAGGGTGCCGGTTTGCTCCTTCATGGGAGACGAGATTGAAGACACCATAGCTCCCGCGCAGCCGAAGTTGGAATCCGCTCCAAGTGCCACCAAGGTTGAGGAAATAATCGAATATAAAAGACAGTAGACTCGAATATCTAATGTACAATCGAACACAAAAGTCTAGGTTACCAGTTAGCAACTGTCTCCACTTGATTCATGGCAGCAGCGCCGACCGACAACTAGGACGCGTTTTCACAGAAACTATGGGAACGGCGAAGCCAAACGGGACGCGCGCAAGGTCAACCAGACAGGTAACAAGTTCACCACAGAGGCACTTTAATACTCTGCGTGACCCAAAGCTGCAGATGCACATCAGTGCCATTGCGAGGTCGGGGCGATGGCAACTGGCGACGCAAGACCAGGTGCGCAGGGCGCAACAGGAGCTGATGGAAACGGGTTATACCTTGTTGAAAGTTCCCAATACCTCCCGCCCGGCCACCTCCAAAAGTTTGCGCCTCTGGCGACGTCGCATCCTCGAAAACAAACAGTTTTTGACTGGCACGTTCAAGACAAGGGCAGGCCACATCCAGCACAATGGGGCTGACAGGCACCGGAAGTACACGTTGTCCCTGGATAGGTTGCCTGGAGTTCGGGACGTGAAGTCCACGGTGGTACGGTACCTATCCCCGTTCCTCCCTGGGTACATCGAACGTACCCCAAGCGTCCTGGTGACGGAGCCGTGCCAGAAAGAACAGGATGGACACGTCGACTCGTTCGACATGGGAGATAAATACAGGCGCTATGTCGACAACAGCACGGGCCCTGTGCCCTCGGCAGTGGTGGTTCCGCTGCAGAGAGACGGATGCTCGCTGAAACTGTGGCCCACAGGACATCTCCATGTGTTACCCGTGCTGCACGGGACACCGGGACCGGCACCGACAGTACCGATACAGCCGGTCCAAGTACACATCCCGCTCGGCTACGTACTGCTGTACGCACAGCACACGCCACATGCGGGCGCAAGCTACACAAGCCGAAACGTGCGGCTGCACATGTTTCTCGATCCACCCGACGTCCCACACGAGGACGATCTGCTGATGCTCATCCGTGACTTCGGAATCAAGTACTCCGCCTACTTTTCGAATGTGCGTGGGAAAACACAAGCACCCACGAGGCAGACTCGGAGTACACAATGAACATGATTTCGAACACACGCACTTCATCAAAGTGTATTGTCTGCCACATACACATTCCACTGCACACTTGTGCACAGCTATTCATCGGCAGGCGATGCCGCTGTGACCTCGCCAGCCACCACCTCAATCCTAGCAGCGGGGTCCGGCCCCCCCCACCGAGCAACCGCTGCCTTGTGCAGCGCCAGGGCCACTGTCTCACGTTTAGCTTTAGCTGGAGGTTCACTTTGGCGATCCAGATCTAGTAGATGCCAGCACTCGCGCATTTCCTTGCAAGGAAGATCTGCAGGTGACTTCGAAGCCGCCAAGCGTAGCAAAGAACCTGGGCACCGACCCATTACACAAGGGAGACAGCAGCGAGAGAGAGGAGTCGATCGCACACGACAGACAGACTCAGACCCTATAAGCCTCAGTGACCGAGAGTGAGTGAGAGAGAGGGAGTCTGTGCCTAGGCATAGAGATAGAGTGAGAGTGAGAGAGAGCAGTGAGTGACAGCATAGTGCGAGAGACTGAGAGAAACAGGTGAGACCCCACGCACCCGCAACCAGGACAGTCAAAAGTGCGGAAGCAGATGTACTTGCTGTGACCATCTCGTCGCTGCACAGGGGAATCATGACCGTGGCCCTGTACTCATGCATCACGCGCGGAATCTTCGCTGCGCACGTGTCAGGAGTCGCGCACCCACCACGGTACCCATGTGACGTACCGACGGTGCCGTAGGGCTCTGCCGCGCGCCACAACTGTGCCAGGAAGTCTACCTCGTTGCTGTAGTCGATGTTCTCAGTCGCAGCGTACACGGCACCACCACGGTTCAAAAGGGGGGCTGCGTTTCTTGCTGCAAATGAACACAGCTCAGTATAACGGGCAGGCACAGCTTCAATGATTGGAGCTGGACGTTGCCCCTGCTTGGTTTGGTGCGCTGGCACCACCTCTGGATCCAGCTCCCATGCTAGGTGGCAGGGTTTGCCGCGCCCAAGCAGGAAGAGGCCGTTGTCGCTTCGGACTGTTCCATGCATGCGGGTGTACGGTGTATGGGCTCGCGGCCACAGTTCATGACAGTAAATCACGACGACGTTGACACTTGTCATATCAGCGACATCGGTCAAGGGCGGTTGGAAGAAATGTCTAAGTCTGTTCTCAATGTTGTTTGGGAATTAACATCGGAGGTGGGATTGCCGATGCAGTCCGAAGTCCGACGGCATATTCAAGACATGTCGGGTAAGGAGTCGAACCGGCATAATCGCGTGGAGTCAACCTGATATGGGCCACCCAAAAAACAGAGGCCGCTGTTATATGTAGCCGTTGGATGGCACATACCGGCTGGCTAGAATGTGGGAAACCCATGGCCAAACTGACAATCCTACACCAGATATAGCGAAAGTGCCTTCTTCAATCGTGCGATTTGGCTGACATATACATGTTCAATTCATTCAGTTGTGCTCGATTTGGCTGACATATACGTGTTCAATTCCGTCACAGTTTGGCTGTAACTAAGGCAAGAGTCCGGAGTCCTCAAGCTCCGTGTGCGCTCGCACCTCTCGCGGGGGTGTGCATATAACAGGCTGTGGCATTGACAGATCGCCGGCGCCACCGGCACCCGCGGGGGTTGGGAATGGACGCTGGCACTCGTCGGTGTCGGAAGACTCAGTACGACAGCTATTACTGTCGGCGTCGGCAGCGGCGTCATGGCCGTAGAGTCGATGTCGGTACGCATCAAAGTACAGCCGTGGGCTTGGGGGACCGGCCTGCTCGACTCGGAGTCTGTCCTCTGCACCCCCAATGTCTCCGCGCCACCAGCACTCTGGTGCGAGCGGGGGCATGTGCACAAAAGGTCCTGCAGCCAGAGCCCTCTTCCCCAGCGCGCGGCCATTGTCGACGCGGCTCTGGTCACTGAGTACGCGGTGATACTCACAGAGCGCGTGCTCAATATCGGTGTCGCCCCATGTACAATCGGGCCGACTGCTCCGAATCTCAGAGAACGCTGCGGAGAGAGTCAGACTCGAGAAGATGGCCCTCAGGGCAGCCTTCGAACCGGGTCCCAGTTCGGCGATGTCCTGTGCGGCCAGTGGGCAACAGACATACGCCCAGTCGCGTGCTGCTTGTCCTGCAAAAAAAGGGCCAACTCCATCCAATGACCGTGCAAACCGGTCGAACGCGTCGACTGTGCAGTCACCCTCGTCGCCAGCCACATATGGATGTGCCATCGCTGCTCTCACGATTCGTGCGGTTTTCTGCGCACCTGGCACCTGGTACTGCCTTGTAAACCGAGGACAGTCACTGAACTCACCGTCGACGTTTTTGTTTTCACACAGTTCCAAAAAGAATGCCATGAAACCGTCGATGTCGGCGAACTGAGGCAACCATGGGGCACATCGGCTGCGTTCCCGGTTTCGTGTGAACGCAAACCGCAAGAACGGTTCTGGAGTTCCAATGAGGTTGTATAGGATTGCAAGGACGGCGCACTGTCGCCAATTGAAACTCTCGGACTTCTGCTGTACTGACATCGCAGCTGCGAAAAAACTAGGCTTGACATCTCGTGGCCTGCGCACCGAACAGTAGCTGTGGAGCCTGAGGACCTCAGGAAGGTGCTCAGGAACATCGCGGCCGACCATTCGACAGTCGAAGGCCAGCCCCAATGACTCGACCGTCCGCCAGAAGGCTCCAACGTCGCCGCGAACGGGAATTGCCATTCTGTACCCGAAGGGGCGCGGATATGTCATGTCAAGCTTGTCACAACCCTGGGGTTGTGACAGGTGATCCGTTGGACATGTGACATCTCCATCGCGCGGACAAGAAATTGTCCCGTCATCCCAGGACAAATCGCACCCCAAATTTGGTCTTGTCCGCATGACGGGCACGAGGTGGCAATAAAGGCCTGAGCGCTATCCCATCGATGTGGAAGCGGGCGACCCCCAATGGAGTCCATGGAGCTGGAAGCAGTCAGTCGCGATTCGACAGAGCACCGACAGAAGGTGCAGACTCTGGGTTTGTTTGGCCACGATGCAGGTCGCATCCGAGCCTTACTACAACAGCGCGAAGCTGTGTTTAAGGCCGATCGCCACAACTTCTGGACCTTGGTTGCCATCGATGCAGGCGTTGTGGTGACCATCGACAGGTTCTTGCGACGCCTGTCTGTGGACGACTCAGCAATAGCTGCTGTAAGTTCATTATGCTTTCAACATTTTGAAAGAGGTGTGTGAGTGCTAACTCGCCTGTGAACAGAAAACCCTACAAACCTCTGGCATGTATTACATGGTCGGGTCGGCTGCCAACATTGTTCTCGACTGGCACATCTCTGTTGGCGGCGCTGCTAGACGAGCAACCCAGCTGCTCTCAGTCCATGGGCGCGTTCAGACACCAGGTCACGGTGTCATCGCGCTCCTCAGTCAGCACAAAGGCGCGACGCTGCTGAAGGTGGCAGCTTTCTCAAGGGCATGTGCCAGCGACAACGCCTTTCTGTCAGGGTTGCCGCAGTTCATGAGTGGCTGCGTGGCACAGCGTTCTCGGCCCGGATTGCAGTACGAGCCTGAGGGGTCTGAAGGTGCCGCGAACATTACTGCGCCAGGTGAGTTGCTGCACTTTCAGTCGGCTGGTTCTCACGGTCGATGCAGGCTACAGTGAGCAGCCACTGCACATGACGGCACAATCGGGAGGCAGCAGTGCGTCTTGCTCGGTGCATGCATGAATAGACGCTAACAGTCCGCCAGCGGGGGCAACCAATTATGGACAACCTGACAATGGAGCCAACCATGGCCAACGCCCTTCCGACCATGGAGCTGGGGCCGGTGTGTGCAATCACTCTGGTGCACTCTGTCTCACTGTCTCTCTCACGCTCTCACGCGGATGTGGCACACTCGATCTTGCACGGCGTGGTACACGCTCGCACTGTCTCACTCACGGTCTCACTCTGCACTGTGCACTCTGTCTCACTGTCTCTCTCACGCTCTCACGCGGATGTGGCACACTCGATCTTGCACGGCGTGGTACACGCTCGCACTGAACACACCTGGCGACACACCTGTGTCGAGAACACACCGTGACCTGGCGACTGACCGTGCCCTGACAGGAATGGAACTCTAACCATCAAAGGATGGACCAAGGGGATCCGGGTCACAGGGTGCTTGACAGTGATCGATGGCACGGTGTACCACCCACTTCTGGAGTCGCCAGCAGAACTGGAGGCCAGGCAGTGCGCATGGGACACTGCAAAGGCAGCCGCAGTCGCCCACGGAGATGCGAGTTCCATCCCCGCGGTGCCTTTCAACAACTGTGTCGAGGCAATCTCGGCAGTCCGTAGCTTTGCCAAGCACCAGGACAACGAGAAGGGCTACTGGAAGGTCCGTTTTCTTTTGAGTGTAACGCGATGGGGTTTAACAGCGTGCGTGCAGCCCCTGATTACAACCTTCGGCATCATCTTCCGGCATGACGACAACGACAAGTGTGAGGTGGTTTGGACTCTGGCACGCGGGCCCGACAAGGGGTCCACCGTCGGCAAGGTTCTGTGCGCGGGCGTTGCGCGCGGCCACGGCTTGCCTGTCTTTCACTCGCACACACAAGGTGCGTCCTTGTCGATCACCCTGTCTCATGTGCTCATGGACCCGCTCTATGTTAGCGCACTCACGCTCACAGCGCAGGCGGCGCTGGCATTCAGTCACACCTCATGCACGAGGGTCGAGTACGCAGCGACACCGAGCCCATGAAGGACGTTCGCATTTCTTTCTCCTACCGATCTATTGACGTGGCAGCTGTCGAGGAGGAGTTGGCTGCACAGATGGACCTGTTGCCAGGTCGTCGCCGTATAATTGGGGTCACGAACTATGACAAGCCTCTGGATGTTTTCAGGCCGAGTACGCGACCCACGGTGCCCACGCCTGCCGCTGTCCAGCACGAGTGGTGTGTTTTCTGCCGTGGCCCATGCACCGATTGGTGGACATGCCGCGGGCAGTTGATTGGCCACGTGCGGGGTGTTCCGGTCCCTTCTCGCGGCTTGACGTTGTACGACGCCCTCAATCTTCGCATCTTAAAGCTGGACAGCCAAGGTGAGTCACATGCACACACATTCCACTCCGAGTCGAACACAAGCTGTGTTCGCAAGCCTGTGCCATGCCGATGATGAACAAGACGCATCGATAGGCCACATGCAGTCCGCTCCCCTTGAACCCCTGGTATATACATGTTCGCGTCGCCGACCCCAGTCGTCACTGCCGACTTGGTGGTATAACCGGACGCTGGGTGGTGATATGGGGTAGGCGGGCTTCATCTTGGGGTCATGGTGACGTCGATCTGAGGCAACTCTCGTACACGCGTGCTCTCCCCCATACCCTCACTGATACCACTGAGCTGGCACCGGCAGGGGTAGACAGCTACAAGAACCAGATCACAGCTGTTCGTGTCCTGTCGGATGGTGTTCGCGGCAGCAGCGTCACCATGGACGGTGGTGTTGTCACATCTGTGTCTGTTCGCGGTCGAAAAGGCCATGACAATCAGTCTGAGTTGATTGCGGACCAGGTCCTGAAGGACCAATATGGATACCTGGACACTATTGAGCTCAGAAACGTGGTGCGTGCGATTGCTCCCCTGTTTCGCCCTCTAATTGACCACGGGCATAGGTTCGCGTCGTGCTGGTTCGGGCGGACACTGCCTTGCTGGACTACGAGGGTTTGTTCGTCATCACCAATGCGGGTTTCCACCCGTGGAGCTGTCACACCCCGCTTTTTGGAGTTTCGCGTTTGCTTCGGCAGACCAGTGGAGGGGGAAGACGTCACTCTCCCGAACAAGCCCAAGCCGGTCTCACAGCGCACTCGGCACACGAAGTCTGGTATGCGGAAGAGGAAGCGGGCACGTACGCGGCGCACACTCCGGGATGTCAGCGGTGCGGTTGTGCTCTTCACTGCCCAACGCTACTGACACCTAGTCACAGATTGTGACTCAGACGTGAGTGGGGCACGTACGCGGCGCACACTCCGGGGTGTGAGCTGTGCGGTTGTGCTCTTCCCTGCCTGACGATACTGACACCCAGGCACAGATTGTGACTCGGACGTGGGTGGGGCAGCTGCAGTCTCGGACTCCGAGTCTCATGTGAGCTCTTCTGCGGCACTTGTCGTCTTGAGGTGAAGCCGAGGATGAGTTGTGGTGTCGCCCCCTCTACTTCCACTGCCTCAGGTGTAACTCCTCTTGTTCTCTCAGAAGGCTGGAACAGTGGGAGACAGAGGGGACACACCCCCCCCCACCCCCCCTCTCTCTCTTTGGTGTGTTTGACGACGTGTGCAGAACTCGGCGAGCCATTGATGCCTGGGCGACTCCTTATGAGACTGCTGTACTTGTGTCACGAGAGGCCTTCAGAGTCTGTCCGCTGGCACCAAGGGTGTGCGATGCTGGTGCTGGTGGCGGAGCCCTCACGGCAGCCCTCCTGTCGGCGTTTCCCACACATGTGTCTGTTTCAGCTATTGAGAGGGACCCTCAGTTGTGCAGCCGCCTCCGGGAACGCTTTGTACACGAGCCACGCGTGAAAGTCGTGCAGTTGGATTTCATGGAGTCCATACAGCCGTTTGATCTTGTCGTGATGAATCCTCCTTGCGCCACTGATGTGGCGTTCTTGCAACATGCCTTTCTCTGCGCTCCTCATGTGGTGGCCTTGCTAAGTATGCAGGCACTCTTCACCTGTCGCCGCCAAGAGGCGTTCTGGTCCCTTTCTCACTGTCAGCTACGTGGAATGTTGATGCCTGTGCAGCCAGCATTTCGGCGGTTGTTTCCGATTTCAGGTGGTAGGCAGCGGTCGACTGGGCGTCAGTGCTGGTGGATTGGCTCCTTTGTCAAGGGCTCGGGCAGCGGTGGCAGTGGACCAGCAGGTGACAGCAGACACTTTCCACTGTTGTCTTGGGGCTTCAATGGAGTCTAGCACGTGCCTAGACCCGGACTACTTCTTCGCTCATTGCTCACTTGTAGTTCTTGCCAGTAAATACAAAGACAGTGCACAGCCGAGTCGGACTGATGTAACCATGTCATTATGCCTCACAAGTAAATGTCAACACCCACCCCTTTCAGAGTACTTTTGGTCGGCGGTCGAGTGTTGAAAAGTGCTCCAGATCGGGTTTTCTTTACGGCCAGTCATGGAATGCTCCCGATCATTGCACCCTCTGGATAGGGCCGATAAAGTCCAATAATGRAAAAGCCGGCGACCGGAACCCTCTGTATTCAAGCTATTCCGGCGTCAGTTTTTTTGCGCGGGCAATTCAACTTGACCAACCAGGGTAAAAGGCCTTCGTGGGAGGATGGTGCAACCCCAGCGCCAGATGGACCCGTCACTTGCTGCCATGTTGCAAGGTTGGGCTGTTGCGCCTGTCAGTGAGAGTTCGGACACCTCCAGCCCCGCAAGGAGCCCCCCAGCTGAGCCTGAAGCTGCGAGCGCTGCTTCGGCATCGTCGACACCGGCTGCGC
>QUTJ01031312.1:0-10824 GCA_003573635.1 Goniomonas avonlea | reverse complement strand
GCGTCATCGGCACGCACATCAAACCGTTAAGCCCGACCCATCGAGCAGCAGTCTCCAACACCCCGTCGCTCTCCAGGGCTCCGCTCTCTCCACGGCGATCAACATCAAGGTCAAAGTCAAGTGGATCCGAGGGGGCGGGCCAAACGCGAGTGGAGTCATGGTGAGTGTGACCGAAGACGGAGGCACGAATAGTGCCGTCAAGAAGGAAGGGGGCAATGATCTCTGTGAACCGCTGGTTGTACCTGGGGCAGCACTGTGAGTGCACAAAAGGGCTGAGACGCGACGGAGAATAGGATGTGGAGAGAAGGGGAGGGGGGAGGGAGAGGGATGCCGCCCATTATCGCAGTTTCTGTAGTTGGTCTAAATCTGAGTGGCTGCGAAAGAACAAAATGCGCCCAGGAACACCGTCCGGAGGGAAAGGGAGGGAGGGAGGGAAACGAACGAGGGAGGGAGTCGGAAGGGGGGGGGGGGAGACAGAACGCACCCTGGAACACAGTCCATGGCACTGGGGCTTGGGTTGTCGTAACCAGGTTCGACGTGCCCTGTGATATAAAATCAACGCAACTCTGCAACACGGGGACACAATGAAACAGGAACACGAGGGAACACATGGGCAACAGGATGGGAACATGCGGGACATGGGAACGCAAAAGAGCAGGGGAGCACGAGGGATCACATGGGACCACAAAAGAGCAGGGTGGGCACAAAAGAGCAGGGTGGGCACAAAAGAGCAGGGAGCACGAGGGAGCAGAGAAGTTGATATTCGCTCGAGACAGATGAAACGGTTGGAGAAGGATACAATCAGACGGAGAGAAAGCATAATGGAGATGGCCCGAGCCAGTCAAGCGGGCGAGAGGGCGAGAGGGCGAGAGAGAGAGAGAGAGAGAGAGAGAGAGAGAGAGAGAGAGAGAGAGAGAGAGAGCGAGCGAAGGGCAAAGCAAGGAGCACAAGTAGAAAGGTTGGAGGAAGGTGCGTACCAGTCAGCCAAACGCTCTCGTTGTGGGCGCGTGCGTAGTGCAAGGTGCCATTAAGCCAGGCCAACTGCTCCGCAGGGTCTTTATTGGGCAGGATCTCGTTTGCAAAGTTGTACATGAGACAGTGGATCATGTTAACAGCAACGATTCGAAGTCCTGGAGAGGCAAGAGCGGTGTAGTAGCCTCCGTACCTGGTTCAATGTCAAACTCGGTGCAAATCGGTTCGAAATGTGCACTCGGTTTGAAATAATCGAGACAAGCAAGCTCAACGAAAAGGTTGACAGACCGCAGCGTGTCCAAGGCTTGTTGTCCCCCAGTGGGGAGAATCCAGCGAGAATATGCTTTGACCAAGGCCTCGCTGAGCCACTTCTCCATGTCGTCCTGAGGCACAACGTTATGCAGCAAAAACAAGAGTGCTTGGTTGTTGGGAACTGGCATGTCGGGAACAACGATCAACGGCAGGAGCTCCAAAAACAAGGCGCACAGGTTCCGGGTAAGTGGATCGGTTGGGCGCAATCCAAGTTCCCTCCGGGAAAGTGGCGTGATTGCCAGGTGCAGGGAAAACAAGCGTGCCAGGGAAAGCCGCTGCGAGCGCATCTGCAGTCTGCTGAACCTGTGACTCCACCTCCTCGCGAGAATTCAACCACACACTGCGATATTAATGAGAAACCCCCGTCGGTGGTGGTATTACGGATGCTTACTCGTGTGGAGGGGCATCCCCGGTCCAAATGATAAAGTCCACGGGGACGCTGGCGCAGTGCTCCAGCGTACTGTTGAGCAAGATTGGAGGTGCATCACCTGTTTCAGAGTTATCAGTGATTCCCTTGCAAGCACCTAAATAGTGGGAGCATACAGTTGTAATCCCCCATGGCTCCTGCCTTGCGTGATGACGTGGACGTGTTGACAGCGTAATCACGGCAGCACAATGGCTTGCCGCAATCGGCATCTGAGCCTACCTTGTAGTCCGGATCCTGCCAAGGGGTGAGGAGCGGTGGTAGGTATATTGTTCCTCAAACCCTACCATATGGGTGTCCGTGATATGCCAGACACGTCCCTCGCCCTGCAGAGGCCATCGCTGCTGGGGTCTGGGAGCTGAGTCCAAGGCTGCGGCAACATCCAAGACGGACAGCGCATCTTCAACACGGCCCGAATGAGAGCAGAGACCTAGAACATCTGAGCACACGGTGTGTGGGTCCTCTCGTCGCGACACAAGTTCGATTATTGTTGGCCCGTAAGTGCTGCCGCTTCGTTCAGCATCCAATAGTGATCTGCCTGACAACACGACTCACGAGATCGCGCCCTGGCACACATCAGGAGCAATAAAAAGGTGCACTTCAGGTACACAGATCTTGCCGACAAAGTTGGAAATCGCCTGCGATCAGTGTGTGTTGATCAAGGCTAAACGCAAGACGGCGTACCTCCTGCACGGTTTCACTGTGCGCAAGGACGGCGTCGATCTCGGCGCTCGCAGCAAGACACAGTTCACACGCAACGCTTTGGGACGGCCACTGTAGCACAGGGGCCGCCAGGGAGCCTCCAAGGAGGAACGCCAGCAGCGCAAGGCCCCACCCCACGTGGTTCATTCGAAGAGGTTGAACACAAACCTTGTCAAACACAGAGTTTGGCCTACTAACTGTTAGTATCTATCCAATTGCTTCCTCTTTCTTTTATCATCAGGGAACTGAGCAAAATATTAGAGAATGACTACAATTGTATATAATGTGATAGTATGTCTTATTATTTAATATATATTTCCTTTAATGTTGAGGATATTCGGGACATTTCGAGAGGTTTTCTCCCAAAATAGTTAAGTTGTCAGTTATTTGTACTCAAGGTTGTCGGGTTTTCGGGGAAAAAAACCGTCGACCACAAACAGAAAACAGCGATGGCGGCGATGCACAACCAGTTTGCGAACCTTGCGGTAGATCCCGACGCGGAAGTGACGCTGGGCACAGAAGAAGATGGTCTGAGTTTTATCGTTGGATCTTTGGGTGACCCGTTTCTACAGTGAAGAAGAACAAGAATAAGAGCGCGAAGGCCAAGAAAAGAGAGAAGAAGCGCATGGAGAAGGCTGCCCTGCTCCTCTCTGCCACAACGCAGCCCGGGTACCTTGGAAACTTGAAACCCGACATGCAAAAGGTTGCGACTTGTGTTGTCTTGCTCATTTGACAATTGCAACAGGCTCTTGACACCCTGCGCGCCAACACCACGCATTGCAATTTTCCCAACTGCCTTGATGGCTGTCGGTCGGGTCTGACGGACGCAGACTTGCTGCGATTCCTTAGGGCCCGCGATTTCAACGTGAAGAAAGCACAGGATATGCTGGAAGCGGCAGTGGTACGTCGCGACCCCGCACTCTGCTCACACTCCGCACTCCTCACACTCCCAAAACAGGCCTGGCGCAAGGAGTTCCGGCCTGATAACATCAAGTTAGCTGACATCCGTGTTTCATTTGATCGAGGCGGGACGTGGCGTCACGGCCATGACAAGTGTGTGAGCTACTTGTTTGTGGGGTGGCTGCTAAACATGTGGTCAGACTTGGTCGCCCGCTGGTTTTCTCCCGGTCGGGCTTGCACGACCCGGCGATTGGCGAAATTGCTGTCAATACCACCATGTACCTTTTGGAGGAATGCATCAACATGTGCGAGTCCTTGTCCCTCTCAGAGAAATCAGAGAAATGCTGACCTGATCTCCAGTTGCCGGCCACCAATGGAGTCCTACTCGATCATCTTCGATCTTACCGGGTACCAGCAACGCAACAGTGATATCAATTGGTGTCGACAGGTCGGTCCCAACATCCCTCTCTATTGAAGCGCACGAAAAGCACTTCAGATTTGTGTTCGCTCAGTTGCGTTGCTCAGGTCATCGGTTACCTGCAAAACTACTATCCTGAGCGCATGGGTTTGGCCCTGATCTGCAACGCTCCGTTCGTTTTCAAGATGCTGTGGACCGCCATCAAGCCTCTTTTGACCAAGCGAACCACCGACAAGGTCTGCCTCACGAATTTTTAAGACCATTCTGCGGAGCCTAACATTTCGACGCAGATCGTTTTCCTGGGTGGCGATTACAAGGAGAAGCTGCTGATGTACGTCGATCGCGCGCAGCTGCCCCCTTTCCTGGGTGGCACTGACCGATACGGTGAGTTTTTCTACACTCGAACTCGCTTCGAACAGCATGCTGCAAGGCAATTGACGGCGTCTCCTGTATTAACACGCCCGCTCCCAGATATCAAGGAATGGATTGCCAAGGAATGTGGTCCACCCACCGACCCGCGTGCCCGTGTCGACCCGGACTGGCTTGCGGTGTGTGACCTTGTTCCATCGCCTCTCTTCCCCCGTCTACTATGCAGCTCCTCGGATGCTCTCCCTCTCTCTCTCTTCATCTCTCTCTCTCTCTCTCTCTCTCTCTCTCTCTCTCTCTCTCTCTCTCTAACATTCCCTTTGTTTCAAACGCGCTTGGATTCTCCTGTTCGTGATCGTTTGACGCTGTTGACACGTGACACCAGGCGGTCAACTCCGGCAGCGGCCAGGGAGACTTTGACGAAGACTCTGATTAAGTCAAGCCTTGCTCAACCCGTCGGTAGAGCTGCTTTCAGGAGCTTTGTCATCAGCCCGAGGTTGGAACTCGGCGGCGGGACACGGATATCACAACAGCCGCTGCTTAGCTGAGCTGTCCTCACGGACTCGAAATCCAGCCAAGTTTGAACTGATACTTGGGTGTGGGTGGCCCCATAACAAGCAAATTTCTTTCTGTCGCAGACCCGAACCACGAAGAGCTCTCAGCATAACGCAAAACCATTTTAATTCTTCCTCCTCGAACTTAAGAAAAGACGAGCTTGCTCAGTCCCATGAAGGAGTCGTGCTCAATGCGCCACCACTGGGCCTCAACAGCACCTAGATCTAAAACACAGTCCTCGTGCTCCTTTGTGAACTTCACCGTGCCCGCGTCCAGCCACTTTTTTCCATCGGTGCTATAACGGACGGTCGCACCGCTCCCACAGTCCCAGGCAAACTGCTTGTGCCCAGAGAAAGGAGCGAGGGTCAACGAACGCACGGTGACTTTCTTAGGAAATGTGGCAGCCACCCATTGCAAATCTCCGAACGATCCCTTCGTTGCCACGCCCGTTGTGGTGTCACCATCCTCCAGAGCAGATTTGTAATTTTGAGCGATGGGATGCAGGGAGCTCACCTTCAGTTCCCACATTTTGAGGCCGACTCCGCAACGAGGTTTCAAGTGTGGATGGTGAATATTGTCAGGCGGCTGGGTTTTGAGGGAAATTGCGTCGAGGATCATATCCGGATCGAAGAGACCGCTGGATCGGACGTCGCCGAGGAGATCGTTCAGCGGGATCTGCGCGAGGCGAACATGTTCGAGGACTTGCGGTATCGCCCATTCCCGCCTGTGAAAATGTCATTTTTCGGTAAAATTCTCAAAATTGGCGTACATTTCGTTCTGGAGGTTCTGTTTCCAGCTTGCCACTGCGGTGACGACATCCATTTCGTCCAGAGCAAGTCGGTCATTTCGCAAGAGCTCAACCACCAAATCTACAGGGAGAGTACAGAACCCTGGATCCCGCAGAACGTCAGCGGCGTTTACGAGGATGTACTCGAAGCAGACTTCGTAAAGCACGTCCAGGCAGCTGTTGTGTGCTTCTTGGATAATGTCGCATACTGATGATGGACCCAAGGCGTTGGAGATACAGTTCACGCATTCTTGCTCCAAGCATCCCAAGTCGTACTGGTGAGCTAGGCTCAACAGCGGGAACGCTGCTTCGGGCTGAAGAACGAGTCTTCCAGTGTAAATGTAACTGAGCAAATTGGCAAATGCCTCAGGATCAGCTTCGGGCAGCCGGGCTTTGCCTGTTTGGGATTCATTCAGCCCTCCAAAAAGCATCGCTTTGAAAGGCTCGGATGAGGATCCAACAATGCAGCGATGTGCAGAGATTACCCGGGACTCGGGCCCGACCTCGAAGATGACATCCGCGGTGGACGCATCGTCACGGAGCTTTTCGATCCTCTTGACGACACAGCCTTCGTCCTTGCCCAGGACAATCGTGGACTCGTCCAAAGAAAATTTCTTGATTCGATCACGGAGTTGCTCTGTATGATCCACGTGTCGGGCTCGTCCCGGGGAAGGTACCTCACGAAACAGCATCGGACTATCCTTGGCTGAAGATTTCAAAGAGCCCAGATTTGGTCACGCCAAGTCGCCAAGATAGCTTTTCCACGCCACTCTAGCTACACGCGCTAAGTACGTTATCAATCACCCGATCATATGTAAAATTCCGAAAAATCAATTTTGGGTCAGACTCTCGTCAGAGCATGGCGGCGGCCGCGGCCGGGGCTGGCCACGATTGCGAGTCTTGGGACTGATTGCTGCTTGTGGGGCATCACTTTCTTTAATCTGTGACGATGATGGCTGTGAATTTGGTGATTCACCGATCTGTGTTGAATCAGAGCAGTGGCTGAGTCGTGAGCTTGCCACTCTCGTGAGCTTGCCACTCTCATTGCCAATGGCTGATTCGTTCATTTGCACCCTTCCTGGGAAAGTGTTTCTCGAGGCAACCAATGTGTTGGCTTTCTTTCCTGTGAATTGCGATGCAACAGGCGACCGACAGCTCGATCCGCGGCTAAGATCGGCCACGATCAAGAGGCATCTTTTTCATTTGTTCTTGCCTCGTCGATGTCGTCTTGCCAATATATCACTCACCAGGTTTGACAGTTCTGTCGAGTACGAATTCAAGTGTCATCCGCGCGGTGACTTCTTGATTCTCTATTTGAGACCCAATACCTGAGTGACAGCTGAGACAGAGAGTTGCAATACTAGCTCGGAACTGCATGTTCCGCTACGTGGATCAAGGGCGCCGTGACTTTAATCAGCGGTTCAGCCTGAGCTGTTTGTTTTCTTTGATCTTCGTGGTTTGTCAGGTTCAACTTGTTTGTTTCTACCTCTCAAACTCGAGCAACCTGGAAACCTCAATCTCTATCTCTCAACAACCCAGAAACCAGTCGACAAGCGTCTATAGCGAGAGAGAGCAAGCGAGACAGACAGAGAGAGAGAGAGAGAGAGAGAGAGAGGGAGAGAGAGAGAGAGGGAGAGAGAGAGCGAGGGAAGGGAGTGAGAGGTGAGAGTAAGAACCTGGAAACACAACCAGCGAGAGAACGAGAGCACGAGAAACAGAGTCCTGGAGCTTGTGGAAAAACATCCCAGATAGTGGAACGGCAAAGTGACTGCCCAAAATAGGTCCGGGGAATCGCTCATCAAATTCACTGACCTCGGCGCCCGGGCCTTGCTCTCAGGCTGAAGCTCTCTCTCCTTCCCCCTCCTGCTCTCTCTCTTGACTCTCAGGATGCTTGAATAGTACTCTCTCTCTCAGAAGAAAGGGATCTTGGCTGCTCTGCAGGCGGTTTGAAGCCCGCTGGAGCAAGAGCGGCTGGACACGTGGAAAGTGGAGGCGGCCCAAGTACAGGCAGAGCCGTGACAGCAATGTCCACGCCATGTTCTCGTCCTTCTCGAAACCGCCATGGCAAAACAAAAATCCCTTGGGTTGCGAATCTTGCGATTGAAAACGATGTTCCGTTAGCGATCCAAGATCTCGCTATCCACTTGATTTCCAACGCTCGATCCTCGGCACGGGTGGAGATCGCAGAGATGAGAATGCACAGCCAAGCACTCGTTTTCATGCATTGTTTGTGTTCAGTGGTCACAGCAGACCAGTTTGATCTCTTTGAAATGAGGCCCAAGGACTATTCACACAACCAGACCGAGTCCCAAGTGACCGAAATTCACAGAGCCTCGCCCTGGGCAGTTCTCTTCGCCACTCTGTGCATCACATTGGCTTTGGTTTCATGCGTTGCTGCTCTTTATATGCAGCATCGTTCCGCAGACAATCAATACTACAAAGCATACGGGTCGACATCTGACGTCGAGGACTTCCTTCCTAATGAGAAGCCCGAACAATCTCAAGACACAGTCCTGTGACGAACTACTCTTCGTTTTCTCTTGGTTTTTATTTGTTTCTCGTTTTCCTCCTCTTTTCTGGGAAGTACCCATTTCTGGGAAGTAACTACTTCCTTCCCGCTTTGAGGCAACTCCGGCCCTGCTCTCGATTCTCGACAGAGATCAGATGTACAAAGTTTTATAAAAATTCAGTTTCCATGGCAGCAGAGCTCGACTTGGGTGACCTTGCTGACATTATTAATATTATGTTGTTTGATGTTTGCAATTGCGCGATTGCGAAGCCAAAGCGCGCTGCGGAACCTTCCTTTTTCTCGAAGCGCTACAATGTACAAGTTGAAGCAAGTTCTTTTCAACGACCTCTCCTTTTCAATTTTCAGTTGTCCCTTTACATCGTGAACAGGTGAGCAGAATATGAGGCGAGAGTGGGATATGTTGCAGGCAGCAGGTTCGAGACGTTCCACTTGTCGAGGAGTAGTATCGTCGCACACTGAGATAATTTGGCGCGAATACAACAGGCGGTGATGTCACAAAAGAGGAAACAATGGGGGACAGACCAAATAGTATTTTCGATTGATTACAAGATTGCAGTTGACATGCACTCTGCGGCCAAACAACTGTCGAAGCCGACAAAAACCGAGTCATGGGAGCAGAAACTGGGTCAGGCGGGCAGTTTTGGTTGCCGAGTAACAGTGTGTGGAACAAAATCACAAAGCCACCACTGGTGAATAAGGGTCAGAAGTGATCGGATGCTCAGCCACACAAAAACTCACAGTGCTCCTTGGAAAATTTCTGGAGTTCGGAGACAGCAAGGGCTGAGAGAGTCGGAAGTGCGTACGTCACCAAGGTGTACACAGTCTTGGAAGCGGCCTTGGTCTACGAGTGTGTCAGCAGTGCGGTGATGTCTGAAATTCACGTACCCGACACAGTGCAATGCCCTCCCCGGTGTCCGCATCGCCACGCCGCCCATAAATGAGTCCTTCCTCATCATAAAATCTGAAGCACGGTTAGAGAAGTCGGATCGGCAGGCCAGGTACCTGTGGACATCGTAGTGCTCGCCGCCAAAATCAAACCCGGCGCCCACAGTGCGGTCACGGTCCTCGAATGCGGAACAGAACTCTTTGAGTTCTGCAGGTTTTGCCTCGAATGTTGAAGAAATGAGAGCACCCTCAGAGTCAAACACCACAGCACGATTCCAGCAGTCCCTTTTCAAGAGCGCATCCATTTTCTCAACAGAGGCAAAAGAACAGCTTGGCAACTTATCCCGTTATGTGCACCTAACAACCGGGCGTATCTACTACCGCCATTTCAGATAGGCGAAGCAGCTAGCGGGGCAATGGTCAGCGATCCGACATAAACGTGAACCGCAGGAATGAGTTGTGCAGAAAAGACAGGCCATGATCGGTTTGGCTCATATGTATGCGCCACACTGAGCGATTTAGCGCCAGCCCACCGGCTGCTTGAGGAAGTCGAAGATGGTACTCACCAGCCCCACGACCCCCCCTCATCATCCACTCTCTGCCTGGGCATGTGGTACGAAGCGGACGAAAGCTCAAAATTAGTTTCGGTCGTGGTTCTTGTGAGCGGCCGTTGTTCTTGTTGGGGTGAGCGCGCCACTGAATGCATCAACGGTCGTGACATTTGGCATGTCCATGCACTTGCAACTGTACCGAAACTACGCAGGAAAGGACTCGCACAGGCTGTTCTCAGGCGCAGTCTTCTGGAAGCAGCTCTGAGGGGTGCAATCTGCGTTTTAGTTCCGCCCGTTGTGTCAATTGCGCCCTTCTTCTTGAATTGTGGTTTTACTCGGGCTTCAGCAGATCCAGCCTATTTGGAGCTGAGCCTGGGAAAGGGACCAACAGCGAATGAAGCAGCTCAGCTTGACGAGTTTGGCGGAGTGAAGGCTTGTCTCCTGACTGTTAATACTTTCTCAGACCCAGTCCTGAACTGTGTGCATGAGGCGTTTTTAGCCACAGCAGCCCGGTTTCCAAGTGCGATCGCGATCGAGGAGATCCAAGGGGGCAGCCTGACCTACAATGAACTGGCGGCTCAGGTGCTGGATCTGGCCGGGCTTCTGTCTCACGACTATAATGTGAAGCGAGGGGACTGTGTTGCCCTGATCACCGAGAATTGCTCGACCCCTTTTGTCACAGCCTGCTTGTCACTGCTGGCTCTCGGCGCGTTCTTCGTTGTCGTTAACCCGACCGACCCGATCGCACGGCAGTCTCGCCTCATTGTTCGTTCAGAGACCCGCCTCGTTATTGCGACTGCGCCTCCAGTCTGCCTGCTGCCGCTTCGCCCTCTCCTTCCCCCTGATGTCCGATTGACCGAAATCGGCACGGTTCTCACCGCGCTTGGAGCGGCCAGAGCCTCGAATCACTGTGGCGCAGTGAAGCCAAGAGATGTGTGCTGGCTAGCATGGACCTCGGGCAGCACTGGCGAACCGAAAGCGGTGCAATGCGCCCACTATCAGGCGCTTCTGTACGCGAGGGCCCGAAGTTTTGAGGAAGGAATCAGCTTGGGCAGGTTGGTCCCTTCGTCACAGCAAGAGTTGGGGATGTTTTTCGAGTTCACGCGTTCACACTCTCTCTAGAAGAGTCAGCGACTCTCCATCAGTCGATTATCTCGAGAACGCCTTTCGGAGTGCTGATTCAACACCTGCTCTCGTCGGGGGCTGTGTCTTAACGATTTCGTGTGTTGCTCTTTGATCCGCCTGGCCTAAGGTTTGGCTTTTTAAAAGCAAGACGAAGTCGGCGTGCGTCCCAGTGCGGACTGGAACGCTCGTTTGAGGAAATTATTGCAATATGAATCTTATTGCAATGAATCTTATTGCAATATAGATATAATCGAACAATGAATCTTATTGCAATGAATCTTATTGCAATATAGATAT
>QUTJ01031311.1:0-10818 GCA_003573635.1 Goniomonas avonlea | reverse complement strand
GAGGTGTACAGATCTGTAGATATGTAAGTATCTCTTTCGTGTTTGTGTAGTGAACAGATTTCTAAACTTCGCGAGGGCTAGATGAATCTTCCTGATATCTCTCGATAGATCAGAGACGAGACACAGGGGCACACACGTAGCCGTAGCACACGGACCGCCTCCTGGAGCTGCCGTCTGAGCTCTGCACCCCAGTCCTCGTCAACCCTATTCAGGAGGATAACGGGGGATAATGGTGGATAACGCAATATACTCTAGATTAGGAGGTGTACAGATCTGTAGATGTAAAGGTCTATTTAGTGTCTGTGTAGAAGAACAGACTTCTAAATATCGCTAGGGATCGATATCTCTCGATAGATCTAGACTGGAGGGAGAGATGAGACACAGGGGCACACACGTAACCGTAGCGCACGGACCGTCACGTGCGTCCTGGAGCTGCCGTCTGAGTCCCAGTCCTAGTGAACTCTATCCAGAAGGAGGATACCCTGTGTCTCATCTCTCCCTCCAGTCTAGATCTATCGAGAGATAGCAAGGAAGATATCTCTATCCATAGCGATATTTAGAAATCTGTTCACACACAACCGCGAAAGAGATACTTAAATAACTACGCAGAGCTGGACACCTCCTGTAGATAGTAGTTTGGCGTTATCCGCCGTTACCCCCCCGGCACACACGTAACCGTAGCACACGGACCGTCACGTGCGTCATGGAGCTGCCGTCTGAGCTCTGCACCCCAGTCCTCGTCAACCCTATCCAGGAGGGAGTAGATAGCGCTGCCGTTGGGTGCTCGTGGTGGCTGGGGAACGCGTGGGAGATCGAGGAACCACCGTGGTCCAGAGTCTCTCACAGTGTTGCGCATAACCCACCTCTGCGTCATGAAGCGTCAAGGTCAAGGTCAAGGTCAAAGAAACAGGACAAGCACGTGACAGCAGCATCGTGACAATGTCAGGCCAGACTACAGTGTTCACAGTGTGCGCGGTCCAGAGTCTCTCATAGTGTTGCGCATAACCCACCTCTGCGTCACGAACGTCAAGGTCAAGGTCAAGTTCAAAGACGAACCGCTTGGAGTGGTCACGAGGGCCACAGGACAGGCACAGTGTTGCAGCAGTATCGTGACAATGCCACAGACTACAGTGTTCAACCCTTTGCACAGTCCCGCTCACGCTCAACACCGTGATTGTGCTATCACCACTCTCTTCTGGCCTGACTTTTGTCACGATACTGCTGTCTGGCATCCTCTCTGTTTCATTCTCCCCCTCTCCACGCTCCACACTGTACAAACAACAAACGAGAGTGCCAAAGCTGACGCACCTCATAAGCAGCCTCAGCCTTTACCTGTCTCTCTTGGAGACAGACACAGCGACAGAGACAGAGGCAGAGACAGAGACAGAGACAGAGACAGAGACAGCGACAGAGACAGAGACAGAGACAGAGACAGAGACAGAGACAGAAACAGCGACAGCGACAGAGACAGAGACAGAGACAGAGACAGAAACAGAGACAGAGACAGAAACAGAGACAGACAGCGACAGAGACACAGAGACGGAGGGCACAAAACGAGGAGCTGACGAACTTCACTGTCTCTGTCTCTGTCCCAAGAGAGAGACAGAGACAGAAACTGAGACTGACGACTGTCCCAAGAGAGAGAGACAGCGACAGAGACAGAGACAGGTCAGAGGGGGCAAAACACAGAGCTGACGGACCTCGAAAGCAGCCATGCACACCACCCCGCAGCCGCACCACCCCCTCAGTGTTAGGGGTGTACAGCCGAGAAGTGACAAAGCGGGCGCGCCTCAAAAGCAGCCACAGCCTTTTGACTGTCTTTGTCCGAAGATCGAGAGACAGAGACAGAGGCAGAGATGGAGACAGAGACAGAGATGGAGACAGAGACAGACACAGAGGCAGAGATGGAGATGGAGACAGAGACAGAGACAGAGACAGAGATGGAGACAGAGACAGAGACAGAGACAGAGACAGACAGACACAGAGACAGACAGAGACAGAGACAGAGACAGAGACAGAGACAGAGACAGAGACAGAGACAGAGGACACAAAACGAGGAGCTGGCGGACCTCAAAAGCAGCATCAGCCATTGCCTGTGTCTCTGTCCAAGAGAGAGACAGAGAGAGAAGAGAGAGAGAGAGAGAGAGAGAGAGAGAGAGAGAGAGAGAGAGGACAGTAGAGAGAGAGGGAGAGGGAGAGAGCAAGCGAAGACTTAACTACCGAGGAAGGGTTCGCACCTCTAACAGAGGACCCATGGATCGATAGGCGCTCTCGACCACAGCTTCGGTCGCGTTGATAGTATGCGGAGATATTCCGAGATGCATGGACCGACGCCCGTGATCAATCGAGCCCTCAAGTACGACAGCGTTGCGATGAAACTGCGAGGAGTGGTGACGACTTGCCAGGAAGCAAAACACACACGCGCACTCTGTGTCTGTGTTCTCTGGCTCTCTGTCTCTTCTCTGTCTCTATGTCTCTTCTCTGTCTCTTTGTCTCGGTGTGTGTGGGTGCGTGCGTGTGGCTGTGCCATCTCTCGCGCGCTCTCTGTCTCGGTGTGCGTGTGTGGGTGCGCGTGACCGCAAGCCTTCCTGCCATCTCTCTCGCTCTCTGAGCAGTGAGTGCGAACATCGGCGATGGCTAAAGGGGGGCGACAGCTCAATCTGGTTACACAATTTTGTAATCAATCGAGATCATATTCCTTATCTGTTCTAATCAATGACGAGAACATCTTGTGAAAACGTGTAACCAGTTTGAGCTGTCGCCCCCCTATTGCATATCAAACAGGGGAGGTAAGCTATATCGGCTTCAGATATCGGTGAGAAGATGACAACTTTAAGGGTTAGATGTGACGAGCACTACTTGTCGGGGTGACGAGCACTACTTTAAGGGTTCGATGTGACGAGCATCTACTACGACTAGAGCACTACTTATTTGCCGGAAGGCGGAAATATCAAACCCTCCACAAGTATGGAAGGGGCAAACCCTAAGGGAAGTGGGGAACCCATGAGGTGACCGTCCATATGGAGCTAGTTTGAGAACAAGGAGATTTATCTGCGTGTAGAACAGAGAAACTAATCAGGAATTCTGATCACAACTGACCACAACAGAGAAACTCATCCGGAATGCTGCAATCTGGTTCCAGGAACAACACACCTGGTACTGCATGCTCGTACGCGCCCCCCGATGTGTTTCCATGGACACTTTGCGTATCAGCGACGTCCACTGCGTCAGTTCCCGAACGTCCTCAGTCGCTAGTCGCACACAGTTGCTCGAGTCTCGAATTTCCAGCCATTTCAAGACGGACACGTTAGCGGGTCTGTCTGGTGGTGCGAAGAGTATCGGCGGAGGGGGGGCCTTTGGTGCCTGTGAAAGCACGGGTTACAGCGCGGGGAGGGACTTGCTTTTCTGGGTGGTGTGAGGCCACTGAGGTGAGCGAGACATGCTCGCTCGCACTCCCATATTCGAACACACTCACATACCCGAACACACAGACGAGACACTCACTCTCGTAAGCTCTGCCAGTGAGCCCACGGAGGCGAGCGAGACAGAAGGGAGTGAGAGAAGAGGGGTCCTCGACTGGCACTTGGTGCACATAGGCGGTTAGCGACAGCTAAGAGGCTTCGGCGAGCCGCTCGGATTCACCGTCAGACGTTTCTCCGAGCACTTCCAGAACCGGCAAACGAGACGCATGATATCGGGTGACCTTGGAAACTTTGCCCCATGACGAAGAGGGAGTGGGAGAGGGAGGGGTCAGATTAGTCAATCGGGTGCAATCAAAAATGACAGATGACTCGGAAATCGCCAATTTTCGAAATCAGAACAACCCTATTCGGTCATCATCACTCATCATCTTTCGATTCTGATCATCTGATTTGCCGGAAATTTGGGACATGAAGAATAACGTCGTTGAGCGACTGCACCGATCGTCGCTATCACTACATTTATCGTTACACCGCCGACAAATGGAGCGATTCGCTACAATTGTACCATTGTAGCGATCTACAATTGTAGCGTCGATTGTAGCAAAATCGATTGTAGCGATTTCGTAGCCAAATGTAGCGATTTTGGAATCCAATGGTTGAAAATGTAGTATGACAAATGTAGTACGATAAATTTAGTGATAGTGACGTGACGACCGGAGGAATTGCTCTTACCACGTTCTCAACCAGAAGGCACGAGTAGATGTGATCGGGCATCGAAGCACACGTTTCTCTAGGCAGATTCTAACAATCTGTCTCTGTCTCTCCGTCCCAGTGTCGCGGTCTGTGTCGCTGTCTCTGGCTCTCTCAGTGAGCTCTGTCTCTGTCACATGATCTCTCTGCCTGTGCCTCTGTCTCTGGCTCTCTCTCTCTCTCTCTGACCTCTGTCTCTCTGTCCCTGTGACTCTGATTCTCTGTCTCTGGGTCTCCGGCTCTCTGATTCATGCACTCACCAAAGTTGTGTGATCATCGATGGGGACAGCGCAGAGCAAGCTCGACGGGTCGTCCTGCTTGGCGTAGAGAGAAAGAACGCCAGGTTGAAGCAGCACGTGGCTGCAAGTAAGAATCATTGATGTGTCTCAGCAGAATTCAGAAAAAACTCTGCTCCACCGACGAAAGCGATTGTACAATCAGGTACACACTGTGGGGACACAACAAAAATGATATGGCACGCACGTCATTTTAAACACTGGGTTTCCGGACGTCGGATAATGGGCTAGGAGCGCGCCAGCACGCAAAACGCGCTCAGGTCCTGCAATCCAATGTCGATAGTGATTTAAAAATATATATCATGGGGCGCACTCTTGGTGTGAGGAGCGGAGCCCAGAAGGGATTTGCGCAAATTTTGGCGTTGGGCTTGTCGCATTCGGTTGAGAACCTTGGTTAATCGAAGGTCAACATCGCCAAGTTCAGCATGACATTCGAAATCGAGCTGCGCGATTGGGTCACAACGGCACACGCAGACCGGCAACGGCCCAGATATGACCCATACATTGAAATCTCCAGAGCGAAGCTCGGCTCGGGGAGAAGAAGGCGCAGTTTTACAATGGCGTCCTCCCGCATCTCTGGAAGCGCACCGCCAGAGGGCATCCTGAAGGTGTGTAGTGCCCCCCCTGTCATCCTCAGCTCCAATCACCTGAAAATGATTTCGGTCAGAACTTGTGAGGCACAGTTACGGCCTCCCACCAGGCAGGCACAGAGCTCCGCGCATTCATTGACCAAGTTGGTGAGCCGTAAGTAGTAATTCTCAACGGACCATGCTTTGGACCACATGGCAGCTTTGCGTGTGAGGGTAAAAATAAAATCACGGCAAGTGCGAACTGCGTCAAAATCGTGCGCTGGCAGTCCAATGAATTTCTGACAACTGCGCCGAAGATCCTTGTACAGTCCAGGTCGCAGTGGAGCTATCTCTCCCTCTCGCTGTTCAATTTCACACAATAATGCTTTCACACTAATATCGGCACGTCCCTTCGCGGCCGTAAAGAGTTCTTCCAGGACATTTACACCCTCACCAAGAACAGAAAGGTCCGAGAAACTGTGAGAAGTTCTCATTCGGTCTGGATGTGACCAGCACCCCAGTGGATCCAGAAACTCGGTGTCGCGCGCTGGCATGGCGTTCCGCCGTTGCGAACTTCGTGTCATGCGACATAACACGCCCAGAATTTCCCGCTTCCGGGAAGTGCCCGACATGGGGCAAGGGCGGACACCGCACTGGAGGGGTTTGTTGTGGTTGCTGTCAAAAGCTGAAAAGCTCTGGGCGGACGGACCAAAGCCGTCCGTTATCTATCTATTTTCTCCAGGTCGTCAGAATTTTTTGCAATCTGCAGCAATCAGCATACGACTTATGACGGACAAAACCGAACCAGCGCTTGGTTGATTAAGGAACTGGTGACTTTTCGACCTTGGATCCAGGGACCACCACCAACAGCCAAGCCTGTCTGCGAGTCCGAATATCTTTTGGGGGGCCGTGGTCCGGCAATTTCGGGCAATTTCGGAGAGTTTGTAATGACAACAGAGTTGCCCCTCGTCTGAGATTTGCACTGATTTCGCGGAGATATCTAGCTCCGTAATGAAAGGCGGCATTCAGATTTTACATTCTGTTGTCCGCGTTCAAGAATGCTCTTTCTTCATGGACGGCCCGTGAAGTCGGGGGGGGGAGGGCGTTGAACAAAATCCTTGAATGTCGCTTGTTGCTGTTGATAACTGATTGTTTCCCGCTCTCAGCCTCTAACCCCCTTCTTCGGAACTTGTCGTAATCGTTCTCGCTCTCGTGTCTCTCAGCTTGTCTGCCAGTGAGACTTTGTCCTCT
Source organism: Goniomonas avonlea (assembly GCA_003573635.1). NCBI lineage: Eukaryota > Cryptophyceae > Goniomonadida > Goniomonadaceae > Goniomonas > Goniomonas avonlea. The sequence continues at coordinate 4,530 of QUTJ01031311.1, read as the reverse complement.
CTCGCTCTGAGAGACCTGGACCAATCCGCCAAAAGAAACACGACCAAGGCCAAATCGAAAAATTAACCATCGTACTGAAAATGTCGCACCACGGCACCAGAGGTCCAGCACGACATTTGGAGAACTAGTACGACGCTCGACTAGGAGGCACTAGCTAGGCTGACAGCGTCACCCTGCACCTCGCCTTTATTAAATGTCTATCTGACAGAAAATTTCTGAATAAGACGCAGATTGCTTTTTGAGTTGCATTCGCAATCATGTGAAAAGGCATGTACTTGCTGTGCTGGTCTAACTCCTTCCCTAGTGCCTACTTGTTGCAAACCAGCCGCTGGTTTATAAACCAGACGGGAGGCCGCGGGACTACMAACGCGATCCAGTTTTCCAGCGGCGGGTGCAATGTAATTACGGTTTTGACCTTGACTCAAACCAGCCGACTCAAACCAGCGGCTGGTTTATAAACCAGCGACAGGAAGTAGGCACTAGTGCCCCCCTAGTCGACTACGATATCGTACCAGTACGACGTTTTTTTCAGTGGAAATTTTCTGATGACAGAATTTTCTGATCTGATTGCCAGTTTGGACCCTTGTGGTCTCGCTCTGGTTTCAATCCTGGACCAATTTTGGATCCACCAAAAAAAACACGATCTATGCCCATTCGAAAAATGAACCATCATACTGAAAATGTGGTACTAGTACGACATATGGAGTACTAGTACGCTCGACTAGGAGGCACTTGCTCAGCGGCTAGCCGTCTATAACTCCTAACTCTAGAACTCACCTAACTCCGAGGCTCCCTGAGTTAGTCTAACTCCGAGTTAGACACCATAATGAGACGATCATATAACGTCACGGTGAGTCGGTGACAGCTTTGAACTCAGCGCCTAGCAGCGTGCCATGCCAGAGTTCAGGAATTAACATCCTCGAGTGCATGAGCTGGCTTTAGACACAGCCTGAGCAACCACGCCGATAACCGCCGCAAGCCTCAAGGAACCTGGATCTGGAGTCTGTCTGCCAGGTGGCGCTGCTGCTGCTGGCTGCGGTTGAGGAGGCCCGCTCCAGAGAACAGTTCTGTGAAACTGCAATCTAAGAGCATCTCCACCGCAGGAGGCTATCGCATATTTATCAGCAAATCGGGTTGGCATCGGCAAATCGATCGGCATATTGGCAAAGTCGTCGGCAAATATGCCGATCGATACTAGCCGATTAATTGGCATATTTGCAAGTCGAAATCGTGGAAAATCGGCATACTAGTATTTGACGACGCGCGGTGGACAACGGTCCGTTACGGTCGTCGGCATCGGCATATATGCCGATAAAGACGTCTGTGGTGGAGATGCTCTAACGCCCATCCAACTCCTAACCCTAACTCTTCTAACTCCAGGAGTTAGGAGTTAGTCTAACTCCTTCCATACCAGCAAGGGCCTCCGGATGCTGGGTTCCTTTTATTAGTAATTTGGATCAGGACTTCCGCTGCAGGCTGCAGCCGGTAACGAGAGACAAACTCGAGAAACTCTACAAGAGACATCGCATCACAATATCACAATACATTTATAACATACAACAATACCAATCCAGAATTCAATCCGATCCAATGCGATACATTTCAATACGAGCTCTGCAGTTCCTTGCTAGGTTGCTAGAACTTTTCTCATACAACCGCCCAGCACTTAATATCATTCAGCACAACAACAGTACAGTTTGTAGCCTGAGAGCCGCTGAACATATATGGTTTACAATGCAACTCAATCCAATCCCAATCCGATCCGATCCCGTAGAGCGTGCGGCACTGTCAACACCGTTTCGCGTGCGACACTAACGACCTTATGGCATACGTCACTGTCAACGACCGTGTCCACACACACAGACACACAGGCACGTCACTCGTGAGCAACCTGCACGCGTGAGTTCCGCTGCTAACATCTCTGCTCACTGCCTCACCTCCACGCTTCCTTTCCCTCACCTCTTTTCCTCACTCTTTCAGTTCCCCTCTGCCTCTCGCTGTCTCTCTCCCGTCCGAACACTGAACAGAGGCGTACGTCACTGGTCAATGCACAACGAGGGCCGAGCCTGATAAATCTCACGAACACTGGTGTACTGACACGGCGTGTCTCGGACGTCGATAAACACCAGCCTCGGACACTGCGCCAGCACGGAGTCGAGGCAGGGTCGGTTGAACGCGGCGATTGCCATGATGTTGATGTACTCCAGCAGGGGACATTTCGTGGCGAGGGCTGCGATGGCGGCCCCGGTTACCTTGCGGCAGACGCCAACGTCGAGATGCTGCAGTCGGGGACACCCTGCCGCGAGTGCCTTGAGCCCCTGCGAGAGCGTTTGAGAATCTCACTGTGCAGATCAACACGGCCACGCCCCGACCCTCACCTTGTCTGTAATAGCGCCGCAGCCATAGACACTGAGCCTCCTCAAGTCAGAAAGGCGCGCAAGCTCACCCAGGGTTTCGTCGCAGACGTAGGAGGCGGCATCAGACTGGCTATCAAAATCGGTGTATCGCATGGCGATGTCTACGCGCTGCAGTCTTGGGGCGGCCGCGACCAGAGAGCGCACCATGCCATGTGAGAGGCCAGAGACACCGACGAGGTCAACCTGACGCAACGCAGAGCCGGCATTCAGGACGTCGTCCCACACGGAGAGAAGCTGGTTCTTCTCTGGGTAAACTACTGGCAGCGCTTTGGAACACGGACCCCACCAGCATTTCGGGGGATTGTGCCTGCAGATATCTTCTTCTGGCACGGGTTCTGAGAGCAGGAGATACAGTTTGATGGATGCCACAGGCCCAGAGGCAAGCGCTTCTTTGTTGGGACACCAGTCAGTGACATCAGCCCGAATTGGGCGAGAATCGTTGGGGTACATTCGTTCGACAGCGCCTGCACTCTCTGCTGCAGCGACTGCACTCTCTGCTGCAGCGACTGCACTCTCTGTTGCAGAAGAAATTACAGATGCGCACTCCGACGAGCGAGAATCATTGGTGCACATTCGTTCAACAGCGCCTGCACTCTCTGCTGCGGCGGCGATTACAGATGCGCACTTTGAGCTGTACTGGCGGTGCGCGGCCAAACCTCTTTGACCCTTGCACCGCTTTCTGCAATTCTCGCACCGCACTGCAGTGGTCTCTTGCGTTGTTGTGTCAGGCTGGCTGCGTTTGCGAGGCATCGTTCTGAGACTGCTTGTCGGGCCCAACCTCTGGGGTGAATACAAACGCAGCTCATATGGCAAGCGCATTTTGGAAGGGTCGCCTGGAAAATGAGCGGAGAGATGGAGCGCCGTCCTCTCCTGGCCCCTCCTGGCACCGTGCCGAACCGGCTGCGTCGGGCGGGACTTGGAGTGGCCATCCTCTGTTGTTTGAGTTTATGTGTGGCTGTTGTCCTTCAGCGGTCGGAGACCACCTCTTCCGAGTCATTGATGCAGTTCGTTGCGGTATAGATTCGCCACACATCACCTCGGGCCGTGACAGTTGCGTGCAGGTGCCTCTGGAGCAATCCGAGTATCTCGGAGAGAGGCAACCGCTGGAGTCCCAGTACGCCAATGCTAGGGGAGTCTATCGTCCCCCCAGAGAAGTTGCCGAGCTGGTATTCCTTCCTTAATGTTCTCGCCTCCCTGACAGATATCAGGTGCCGGTTGAGGTCATGAGCAAGCACCAAATGCTTCAAGGCGAAGAGGCGCAAGGTAAAAACATTTGAGCATTGCAAGCTCAGAGTTGTATCCATGTGCTACTTGGCAGGTGCCCTTCCCTTCATCCCTGGAGTCAAACACGACTTTTGGGACTCCGTCGGCAACTTTTTCAAGCGAATTGTCCATGCCCCACCGCCCCAAGGAACCCTCGGCGCACCTGCGAAGGCACCCGCCGCAGCGCCCGCTGCCGCGGCTCCTGCGGCTAAGTCTGCCGGGGCGAGCACAGCGAGGGCAAGCAAAGCCAGCGCCGCCAGCAAAGCCAGCGTCGCCTCTGCCAAATCTGCTGCATCATCTGGCTCAGCTTCCTCTGGGTCAGCTTCATCTGGCTCGTCTTCTGGTTCGGCATCCTCTGGAAGCGCTGCTCCCTTTAACAACGCGCAAGGTGGGTCAACGATGGCCCGCCATTCTCTCACCAGCCCGCGTTTTTTCGCAAAGACGCTTTAACACTCAGCACAGGTGCTGTCCCGTTTGTCCCAGGTGTCAGGCACGATTTCTGGGATGCGATCGGCAACTTTGTCCATTCAATCTACCGGGTGGACGCTCCCGACGCCCACGAATCCGCTTCTGCCTCTGCTTCTGCCTCTGCTTCTGCCTCCGCCTCTGCCTCCGCCTCTGGTTCTGCCAAGGCATCTGCAGGGAGCAAGTAGAGCTTATAATTAGTTCATGGCTTCCGGACGACTGTAATACACTGTTCGGTGATCAGATGGCAGCGCTGTAGTGGGTGGGGTGGGTGGTGAGTGAGCGAATGTCTTAGTTAGATAGAGAGAGAGATAGAGAGAGAAGATAAATAGATAGATCGATAGATAGGTGTGTGCGCTGGGGGGGAGGGGTGATGGTGAGAGGG
>QUTJ01031310.1:0-10814 GCA_003573635.1 Goniomonas avonlea | reverse complement strand
ACTGTTCCATTGACGTGGACGGCACCAGCGAGCGACTCGCGCGCACCGATTTCTGGCTACGAGATCCGGTACACTGTGGACGGTGTGCCGCATGCGACTGTGTTGATCAATGCTACCACTCCAGGTTTCGCTATCGGAGGTTCTGGTGGTCAACCGTCGAGTCAAACTTTGCCTCTGGGGGCCAACGTCACCGCTATTACTGTGAGCGCTGTCAACAGCGCTGGTGTCGCGTTGCCGAGTAATATTGTGGCAACAACAACGCTAGGCGTGCCCGCCATGGTGTCAGATCTTGTGCACACGACCGAAACTGCAAGCACAGTTGTACTGAACTGGACTGTCCCATGGTCAGACCCGAGAGCGCCCATCACTTCTTTCGAGGTTCGATACACAGTTGGCAGCTTGGTGCACACCACAGTCACTGAATCGGTGACGAGTGGGTTTGTTATAGGCGGCAATGGTGGGTCCCCTCCCAGTGAGCCCCTTGCCCGTGGAACAATTGTCAGCGACATTAATGTTCGGGCTGTCAACCGCCTCGGTGTTGCCCTCAAGAGCAACACTGTTGTCACCTCCACTCTTGAACTCCCGCCTGCCGTAACCGACCTTGAACTCGTGACTGTGACGGCAACTTCCGTTCTCCTCAACTGGACTGTGCCCAAATCAGACCTCCGTGCACCAATTTTGGGGTACCAACTGCGATACACTGTCAACGGCATCTCGCACCCTCCTGTGTTTTTGAACTCTAGTGTTCTCAGTCAGTTCAGGATTGGTGGTGGTAACGCAAGTGAGGCACTCCCGCGTGGCGCCAACATCACTAATATCGACCTCCGTGCGGTCAACTTGGTTGGTGTCGCTTCAAAGAGCAACGACATCTTCACGACAACGCTTCAGGTTCCCCCTGCGATCACCAGCCTGCGCGTTGGCCGTGTCACTCCGTCTACCGTAGAAGTGTTATGGAGTCCTCCGTTAGATGATGTTCGAGCGCCCGTTGTGAACTTCGAGGTGCGGTATTCTGTCAACGGTGTTTCCCAGCCCCCCGTGGTTGTTGGTGCTGGAAATACAAGCTTCACGCTAAGAGAGGGCAGCCCAGGTGCCCCTTTTGCTGAAGGCACTGTCATCTCAGACATTGATGTTCGTGGCACCAACAGTGTCGGCACTGCTGCCATAAGCAATGTGGTCGCAGCGGCGACGCTGTCCCGTCCTGGGCCACCTCGACTGGTGCGGTTTACTCAAGTGACAGCCACAACGCTGCAGTTGGAGTGGACCCCACCCCTTTTCGATGGTGGGTCTGATATCACAGAGTTTGTTGTCAATTTCACAGTCAACGGCCAGAAGTTTGTTGTCCGAACCAATTCCACTGCATCCCTGTTGCTGGGAAGCGGCGCTGGCTCACCACCCAGCCAGAAACTGCCATGGGGCGCTAACGTAACGGCAGTGACGGTAGTTGCCGTGAACAGCGTCGGCCTTGGCCTGAACCACTCGGTGGCAGTCTCAGGTCGAACACACTCACCTCCTGCCTCGGTGCGCCAGCTCGCTTGGTTGGACATCGACGCAACTACCCTCACACTCCAGTGGCTGGAACCCGTCTTCAATGGTGGATTGCCCATCACGGGGTATGATGTGACTTACACCTGGGGAGGCATGATCTATACTATTCGTGTTGCCCCTAATGCCTCTAGCTTTGTGCTTGGTGGCGGTGGAGGCGACCCTCCCAGCTCTCCGATTCCTTCAGGGACTGCGGTGACAGATGTAACGGCTCGTGCTATCAACGACGTTGCACCAGGCGTGTCAGCCCCGCCCTTGACTGCCCGGACTCTCGCCCCTCCAGGGGCTGTCGGCACCTTGATTGTGTCAAATCGCACCGCCACAACGCTTGGGTTGACTTGGACCCGGCCCTCCACCGATGGAGGGGCCCCCGTGATTGGGTATCGTGTCACGTACACGGTCGACGGCACCCCGATGTCTGTCCTTATTGATGCCTCTCGCACCGAACTTATTTTCGGCGGTGGCCGAGGTAGCCCTCCCAGTGAGGCTCTGCCGTGGGGCGCGCACGTCACTGACATCAACGTGTTCGCCGTGAACCGAGTTGGCGGCAGTACGCAAGCACCAGTGGGAGGTCCCGTGTCAGCCATGACACTTGCGCCTCCTGGGCCCGTGCAGACCGTTGTGGTAACAAACATCTTTGAGACATCGGTGCTGATTGGGTGGGCGGTGCCATTCAGTAACGGCGGGTCACCTGTGGTCGACCACCGCGTCAACTACACCCTGAATAATGTTTCGTACTCGGTCCTCACCGGTTCCAGCACTCCAGAATTCGTCGTTGGTGGTGGCACCGGGTCACCCCCGAGCACTCCGTTAGCCCGAGGCACCCAAATTCAAGTGCAGGCGGTGCACGCAGTCAATATGATTGGAATGGGCCCTCCGGCCAGTGGGGACGTGGGAACAACTCCGACCGTAAAAACCCTGGATGTACCCGACCGTGTGACTCAGATTTTCACCTTGTCGCGCACCAACCAGAGCATTGAAATGAGCTGGAAAGTTCCCGCAGATGGAGGCATGCCGATCGTGGGCTACTGGTTGACTTGGACCTACCAGAATAGCACATTCACCACCTTCTCCAACTCCACGGCTGCTGTCTTCGTCATTGGTGGTGGCAAGGGTCAGCCTCCAAGCATGCCACTGGCAGACGGTGCCCCTGTCTCAGATTTTCATGTGATTCCAGTCAACGGCCTCGGTATGGGCTCGGTGGATAACAGCACTCAGAAAATCGATTCAATAACGTTGACAGTGCCGGGGCCAGTACGAGACCTCCACGTCGCTTCGACGTCGACTAGCCTTGTTCGCCTTAAGTGGCTCACTCCGAGTGATAACGGAGGCGCACCCGTGCTGTTCTACTCTGTCGCGTACAGTGTTGTTGTAGACGAGACGGAACTGGTTGCAAGCGCGGGCATGGGGCAGCGACGCCTGCTCCAATCCTCCAAGACGGACCACGTCGTGGCCGTCGGGAACGTGGATAAGTTCGACATCGGCTCGGGCTTGGGCAGTCCGCCCTCCCCAGAGCTGCCGCTTGGCGCTTATATCTCGCTCATTGACGTGCGTGCCTCAAACATGTTTGGACAAAGCCGCCATCCGGCCTTGGCCAAGCATGGTGACGGCGAGGCGGGCACGCTGGGCGAAGAACCGGGGCAATCTGCATACGGGGTCCTCTACATTCGCCTGCCGCTGCCACTCAAAGCTCCTCTCCCTTCGCCTCTCCCGCTGTCCACCAACAAAGTGTATTGTGCGTCGTCCTCTCTTGTGTGTGCCTACCCCGCTGTCGTCTCTGATACCTCGCTTCCTGGTTGCCTTCATGTCACACACGTTTGTCTTCTAACGATCTTGTCTTGACATGTGTCGCAGCTCCCTCCTGTGAGTATCTCAAAGGCCCTGTGGAGGTTAGTCTGAGAGGAGTCGGCATTGCCCTCGCGGCCACTGTGGGTCTGCTGTTCATTGCTCTTGTCGTCCTAGTGGTCCTCAAGCAGCAAAATCTCCTCCGCAGCCTCACTTTCTGGTACGCAGTGTCACGCAGCATTGGACGCTCTTTCAATGCATCAGTTTCGGCTGTGCCTTCTGTGCCCGTGTTCCCAGACCTTTCCTCTTCTTTTCTCTTGGGTTCGTCCTAATCAGTGTAACCTCACACTTCCGCAGGAACAATAACCAGCTCGCCCTTCGCCCCCCGCTGAGGGTCATCCGCACCAAGCGAGACTGGGCCGAAAAGGGTGTCATCGTGCTCACCTTCTTGCAGTTAGCATCCTTCTCGTGGGAGGGAGCTCCTGGCCTCCACAATTCGGACGGTGTCATCGAGTTTTTCCGGTTCTTCGGCACGTACTCGCCGTTTTTGGCATCTCCGGAGGCATATGTTGCCGCGTTTGTCGTGGCTACCCTGGCGTTCTTGACCTTTGTCTACGTGGTTGTGACCCGGCAGGACCTGGATGACGCGCCCAAAATGAACGCCCAGCCACTTAGCGGCCGTTCTGGATTGTCATGGGTGTATCTTTGGTGGCTCCCGTTGGTCGCGTTCGTGCTGTTCATTCCAACAGTGCGGACGCTGCTCACTGCGCTCAGTTGCATGGAACAGGGACCGAATGGCGCTTTCCACCGCGCACAGGTACGGTGTTCGCGCGCCGTTGTGTGATTGAAGGAAGTCGCTTGCCTCATCGCACGTAGAGAGACACAGCACACTCACACACACAGAGAGAGAGAGAGAGAGAGAGAGAGAGAGAGAGAGAGCACACTCACACACACACAGAGAGAGACGAAACAGAGAGAAAAGAGAAGAGGCTGTGAGTGGGTCAGGTCCTTGCCGCCAACAACAACACCACACCTACAACACCACACCTACTACCCATGTTTTGGATGTTCTGAGCGTAGACCGCAGTGTGGCAGCACCTGCTTCCTGGGCTGGCGGCGAGACCTTGCCGTGGTCGCCGCAGTGGGTCTGGTCCTGTATGTGCCCACTGCCCTTATCGGGGTTCCACTGGTTGCCCAGCGTTGGACTTCAGCTTGGCACGCCCGCTGGGCCCCCACTGCGGATGTTCCCCGCATTGCTCTGAGGTTGTGTTTGTGCTGCTTAGAAGCGTTCACGTACTGGAGTGGACCGGCCTACACGGGCTGCGTGCTGATCGTGATGGGCGTCATGGCTGTCCACAACCGCTGGGCTCGCCCGTGCCGTGTTGATATCTACAATGACTGGGAGCTGCTTGCCATTGCTATGGCGATGTGGGCGACACTGCTGTCTTTTATCACCCAGGTACCTTGCTTAATGATGTCCTGCGTGTTGAATACGCTGATGCCTCTTCGCGGTTTGGTCCCTTGCGCTGCGCCGACTTCTTATCTCTTTCTGCGGATGTGAAGGCTTTTCTTACTCAGTCACCTTGTGCCGCGTTGTCTGTTTTTATTCCCAGACTATGTGTGAATACGCTGCTGGTATGTTTCAGTCTGCCTCATTACTGTAGCCGTGCCCTGCCCCCAGCACGCCCTGAACAGCGATCGCAGCTGGTTTCGAGCCCTGTTGCTCCCGCGCTGGTCATTTCCTTGTGGCTCGGGTGGGGGCTGATGTGTGTGGGCACCAACTTCATCCTTCGACTCAAGTACAAAGCCACATTCTTGTGGGACTCAGACAAAACTCCTGCCAAGTACGTCAAACTACCATGTTTTGCTGACAACCAAAACTATCATGTTTTGCTGACGACCAGTCACGCATCCCACACATCGCGATGCCTCCCAAAGCTTTCACACTGCGACACACCTCTCATGAAGGGCGTCTGGCTGATGTCTCAGCCTTCCTCTTCTGCCGTCCCGTCTTGCCCTGTGACCCTTGCTGACCTCCACAACCAGGTACCGCGTTCCAACTGGGACTTCTACAGAAAAGACGCCAACTGCCATCAAGGACGTCGAGGTGACTTTCTCCGAAGACTACACGGTCCGGCTGATGTGGTCGCCGTTGCCGCCGTCCGCGGCCGTGACCAATCACCTCATTACCTACCGCTGCAATGGGTCTGAGATGGAGACCGTCACCTGCTCGCCACAGCCAGGATTCACTCTCGGCTCGGGAATGGGCAAGCCTGCCAGCGAGCGCTTGCCTGCAGGTGTGTCTGGATGAAAAGAGAGAGGGAGGGTATGTGCTTTCATGGAATTTTTCAATGAAGATAGCCAACGTCCTGGTGGACGGATCGGTCCAGGATTTAAACTAGAGCGAGACCACAGGTGGCCGATTTTCTCCAATACCCAAGCAGATCAGATCATTGGTTCGCTATCTATGGGGGGGGGGGGCGTGGGAGAACAGAGACTCGAACGGTCAGCCTGTGTGACCTTGTTTGACTCGGCGCAGGAGCGGTGGTCACGGATGTGGATGTTCGAGCTGTCAACGTGTACGGAACTGGGCCCTGCTCCAACTGTCCGCCAGCGTTCACTGTTTTCCCTGTTCACCCAGTCGCTCCATTAAATGTGGGTCTTCTGGTCTCGATTTTCTTGTGGTGTATCCAGTCTTTCGTCGATGACACGGAGGCGTAGGTACCCAAACCGCGTCTCGACATCCTGTCTGCGATGGAGCCCGTTTCCACCACGCAGCCTGTTTCCGACACCTGGTGGGCCAGGCGCATGGCCGGTCAGTCCTTTTCCAAATATGGAATCATTCCGGCTGAGCGGAAGATTTCTCACCACAAAAACTCTTGAGCGAGAGGCGGCTGGACATTTTTCATACGTGGCTCAGATTTGACTGAGGCTTGTTGGATGTATTCTTGGTCCTCCGGGTGAAAACCCATGGTTCGGCTGTCTTGTAATGTGCTCATTTCACAACGCTAACGCGCCGCGAAACAGGAGTGACAACGGCTCAAAAGGTGCAGGCAGCGATCACACCAAGTGTGTCGCCAGGCGTCCGCGCGTGGGGTGGTGGCCTCAACCGAGTTATGGTGGGTACACTGCCCTCTGGGTGAGGATTGGCTGAGGCGTCGTCGTCAAGTGTGCCGATGTGTTTCCGATCCGGATCCTGATCGCCTTGCCCCGCACTGACCTAGCGCCGCTGGCAGGTTCCCAGCACACCTGGAGCGCCATTGGCCGCGTCAGGCGAGGTCGTGCCTCCGTACACTCCCGGTGGTATCAGTGCTCAGGGAGCCTGGATTCCTCGTGAACTATGGCCACCCCCAAGACCTATGACACCCAAGGAGAGCGCTGTAAGCCCTCCTCTGTCGCTCAACGAGATGGCGCGCGGAGGCGCCCTCGGAGTGGTCCAGGCACTGAGTGCACGCGCTTCTACACGGTCATTGTTCCAGCCGTCGGTGCGTCTAGGGTCGAGTGTTTTTGGGTTTTCAGAGGGTTGAGGGCTTTGGCGCAGTCTGGCGAGGTCAGAGCTCGCAGACGAGACTGTGTTTGTTTGTCTTCAAGATGATCAACAGTAATCGACGTGTTACTTCTTTTTCCCAGCACACAGATTCAATTCGGTGCAGATGAGATCGCCCCCACTCTTCCTGGTCGGAGTTGAGAGGGAGAGAAGGTGGTGGAGAGCAAAGGAGAAAGGAAAGAAAGCAGGGACACGCACGAGAATCAGTAGTTTCTGGCAAAAGCTCACCCAAGCGACACAGCGAACCGCATCAGTGCCGCAAACCCCTGCCCAAATTGCTGAAGCGGAGGTTGGGTTCGGCGGCGTGTGGCAGCGTGACGCGGAGCTCTCTGGCTCTGCGCTCGAGCTGAGTCATGCGAGCATCTACTCTCAGGTGATTTGGTGTTCTTGACTCAAGAAATATCTACTCGATTATATCTTTGTTCGACCCGGGACAAGCAAGAAGCACGGGTGTGTTCAAGAGTCCCAACATCTCGCGCATGTTCACAATTGACGAGAATAGGCTGGTTTTGCTGTCGGCCGCGGGGGAATGATTCCTCTGGCCAAAATGGACAGGGGGGAACTGCACGCGTCAGGACCGGTCAAATATTAAACTAATGAGACCTGTGGGCCATTTCGTGGGGGCCAGTATTGTTCTCATCGTAACAAATTCAAGATCTCTGACTCTGTGCCTCACAGCACGGCTCGCCCCAGCCAGCCTGGGAGGAAATCCTCAACCAAACAAGCCAAGCACTAGCTCAGTCCTTTGACTCCGAATTCGATGGGGAGGACGACGACAGCATGGAAGGCTCCAAGGCGCCCCAGCCACTCAAGTCGCTCTGGACGCCCGCGGACGGAGTGCCGCCTCCCCTCAACGTGACCCCTGGCGCCCGGACCATGTGCGTCGAGGTCGTCGAGCTGCCCTCCCCCGCTCGCGTCGCCTCTGCCTCCCCCGTCGGGTCTGCGCGTGTCCATTACGGCGCGTTCCAGTTTTCCCTTCCCGACGCCCTCCCAGCTGAGCTCGACTCGGCCGCCGAGCCACCAACTCCCGCCCAGCCCGTGGCTTTGCTGAATGGAAACGGCTGCAGTGTGGTCGAGGACCCATCTCGCAGGGCTCGCCCCAGTCTGACAACCGATGGCTCGGGTCCGAATGTGGCTGTGCCGCGCCCGACACGACCCACCCTTTCGTTTTCATCGGTGCGCAGTGGACCCTGCTGCAGTTGCTCAGCTGTTCCTGGATGGCTTGAATCCTCTCCCTGCTCCCGCCCCCCTCTCGCTCTCATAGGCCGTTCCCCGGGTCTCTTTTAAGTGTGTTTGTGCAGGGTGGGGAAGTGGACAGTCCTTTGCAGCTTGGAATTGTGCCCACCCCGGTTGGTGACGAATCAGGTGTGTGTCTCTGTGTGTGTGCACCTGTGTCGTCTGTTTCTGTGTCTGAGGTGTGTGTGTGTGCTTCTGCGAGCTGTAACTCGGCTGTAATGTGCCAGAATCAGCCAAATTGCCACAACTTCAGGCGCCCTGACCTCGTGTGCAGTGGGCACCCCGGCCGCAGGCTGGGAACCTCGGCAAGGAGCCCCTGGCCAGCCAGAGTGAACGGTATCGTCGAATCACACTCAGATGGATCGGAAAGGCTGACAGAGCTTGCAGGTACAGCAGTCTGGACACATGAAGTTGGTCCTAACCAGGATGACACATGCTCTTTGCATGAACAATATAGCACTGAAGGAATGCTACACTACAACACAGCAATATCAAACATGGAGTCAACTGGAGTCGTGGAGTCTCTTTTTCACACCCCCAAAGGAGTCAGAATAGTAAACCATCTGCCGGACAACATGGGTGTGGTATGTCAAGGCAGTAGACTCATTAACAAAGGATGGAAAAGTCATGAACAACATATGGTGTCTCTCAATCGACCACAGTGGAATACACTAATCAGAGCAGCAGAACAGCTGAAGGCAGAGGGGCAAGGATCTCTGTTATGCATACTAGAGGACACTCTGGGGACTAGTGGGACATACTAGAGGACACTCTGGGGACGAGTGGGACATACTAGAGGACACAATGAGCAACAACGGAGTAGACCAGGCAACACTGTTGGACAATGATTAGTATTTTCGCCTAGGAGAAGAAGAGTGGGCAGTATTGACACACACAGATGTACTGTTACAGGGAATGTCAAGACAGCGATAATGAACAAAGCATGTTACATCTGTAATGGCAGCAACAGCAGACAAGAGGTGCTTTTGCAAGGGAAATGAATGAAATCCCTGATGATGACAGAGAAACAACCTGGATCGCGGTGTGGCCCTACACTAGCCTGAAACACACAGCTGCTATAGCTACCAGAGTTAGAGCAGGAATGTTACAGTCAAATACCCTTAAGGCCAAGCTCGCCCCCAGAGGAACATGGGTTGATGAGGACTTGCAGAGACACTCGTGACACTTCGATGCACACAGCACTATGCTCAAGGACTGAGCAACATCAGGTTTTTTTTACATCTCCGGTGTTGCCATGTATGGTGTTTCGCCCTATGTTGCTGTGAAGGTGATGTGGATGTGAATGATGTGGACACGAAATGACATGGATCGACGTCCGAGAGAAGTCCCAGACGGACGACGACGAGAGAAAGAGGATGGGGGAGTGAATGCAACAAACGTGACAGACCACCGAGTGTGGAGAGGCCATGGGATCGAGAGCGGGAAGACGGAATCCGAGGAAATGGGTTCAGCAGAGGGGGGCCATGGGATCGAGAGCGCGGAGACGGAATCCGAGGAAATGGGTTCAGCAGAGGGGGCCCGTCTGGTGCCACAAGGTCTTTTATTTGTTTCAAGTGGCAAGGCCAGCCACAAAGCAATCGATTGGATGACTGTCCCTGTAGAGGAAACGAAGGTGACGACTGTGAAGGTACTTGACACGACGCAGCTGGACGAGATCTGACTACTCAAAGAACAGTTGGCTCAACTCTCTGCCGTAGCCAAAATGACGAAAGAAGCGATTGGACTGAGTACCGCTGAAGAGAAGTCGACTAAGAAACCGACTAAGAAACCGACGAAGAAACCCGCCGAAGAGCCCAAATCAAAGGAGGAGAATAAGAAGAAACCGAAAGCAAAGAAGAGTAAGAAGGCTCCTCGGAGGAGTAACACAAAATCTTTTAATTTGGCACACAGCCAGAGTTATCATCGATAAAGCGGCGAAAACCTTTTGTCCTGCGACCGCCGATTGATTTGTAGGGAAGCCGAAAAAGCAAAAACCGCGCGTGTTCAAGTTCAATTTGGAAGGTGTTCCTGTAGTCCTTTATATCGCGGATTAAATCTGTTTAGCAATTTGGAGACCCCAGGAGTAACACACCATAAGAAACGCTACACACCTCTGCCCGCAATTTGTCTCTTTAATCATGTCTTTGTCATAGTACTCAAAATCCTTTTGCTCGCGATCGCGGTCAGTGTTAACTATTTTGACATTTGGATTTCTTCTTTTCAAATCAGGGAGCAACTTTTTGATGTCTCTATTCTCTCTATAGTACCCAGCTGGGCTATAATTCTCTTTAGAAAGTTATTATATATCTCTACAGCTTGCCTAGAATGCTCTTGCTAGTAGGTACCCTAGTGGTGCTGGTCTCAACCTCGCTGGTTCTGGTCTTAGAAGAGAGTGCAGAGTGAGAGGAGAGTGAAGAGTGAAAAGAGAGTGATCACGTGTGAGTGAAGAGTGAGAAGAATGTAGAGAAAGAAGAGAGAAGAAGGAGTGGGAAGAGAGAGTGCGGGAGGGGTGCAGCTGTTCGCAGTGTGGTGTGTGCCTGTGCGAGTGTGGTGTTTGCCCGTTCGCAGCGTTGTGCGTGCCTGTTTGCAGTGTGGTGCGAGTGTGGTGTTTCCCTGTTCGCAGCGTTGTGTTCGCAGTGTGGTGTGTGCATGTTCGCAGCGTTGTGCGTCCCTGTTAGCAGAGTAGAGTGAGAGGAGAGTGATT
>QUTJ01031309.1:0-10813 GCA_003573635.1 Goniomonas avonlea | reverse complement strand
TGGAGGCAAACCGAAGCCCATGCCACCCGTCGAACCACCCCTACCTTTCAGACACTTATGTATCGGGGAGCGCCCAAATTGTTGTCGGTGGGGCAACAAGATATTGCAATAATCAACAGATTTTGGCGCGGACTTGGCGGTTCCAAACTTGTTTGACACACAGATTGACATGGAACCCACCGACCTGAGCGCCAATTTTACATGTTAAAAAGAGCCAACACACGCACAGTGCACCAATTGCTCACCAGCTGCCACGATGTCAAGCGCACCAGATGCCCCAGGCCCTGCCAGCCCTGCCAACCCTGTGATGGACCAGAGGCCACAGGGGCGCCCAGGATCTTCCCCAAACGGGTACCCATGGGAGGTGTCAGGCCAAGTGCCTCCAGCTGAGATGCCGCCAGAAGGCCCATGGAAACCGGACAAAAAGTAAGTAACAATAGACAGCATGACCCAGAAAATGAGACTAACACTGCATGCAGCATGGCGGCATTCTACTTTGGGATCAAGAAGAGGCTGCACTACATGCAACCTCGGGCACCTGCTGCAGGAGACGCAGCAGATCTACAAGCAAGACACAATGAGATTGTTGTGGCTCTCAGCACCATTGTCGAGGACTACGGCCCACAAGGAGCACTGAGCAAGACCACACACTTCAGTCATGCATTGTGCATTGCCTACCTCACCACCCATCTCCGGTTTGCAGATGGAGTTCAGGCAGGTCTTCACCCAGACCCAGCTGCCGCACAAGTGGCCGGCCAAGCAGTTCTACAAGTTTCTTGCAGCTGCAGGCGTGAAGACCTGGAACAGGCAGGTTGGCGTGCGCACCGTCTGGGCCTACGTCCACCTCGTTGCCAAGAACCTCGGGAAGCCTGTGGACTACACGGAGAGGATCTCTTCCAAGTTTCAAGAGGGAGACTACAGCAGGAGCACCGGACTCAATGGGGTGGAGCTGTACGCCAGCACCTGATCTTCAGCATGTTTGTGGAGTTCCTGAAGACCTCCGTTGTAAGGGTGCCCAAGAAGACACCAGATCCTGCCAGCAGCAAGGGGAGTGGAGCAGCCAAGAGCCCTGACGCCAACAGCAGCACTGCAACCCCTGCGAGTGTGGAGTCTGCAGCAGGAACACCCTTGGTCCCGAAGGAGCTCATGGACGCCATCAACCTCATCCACAAGTTCACCAAGACAACTGCACTTCAAGTGACACCGGCAGTGACAGAGCAGCCGGAGGTGGACTCGGACACCTGGTGTGCCACTGGCACCGACTCCGACATGGACTCTATCCTGAAGACACGGCCTGCTGTTGGTGAAGGCGTGAGGGCTCACACTGGCTTAGATGCAATCCGCGCCACCATTGCTGACATGGTTGAAGCTAATGCGACTGCTTCCGTGGACAAGCCCCCCAGGATGGGTGGGGGTGGGAAGCGCACCATTCCAGAGAAGGGCGCTGCTGGAGAGAAGGGCGCTGCTGGAGAGAAGGGCGCTGCTGGAGAGAAGGGCAAGGGCCCTGATGGACCAGTGCTGACCAACAGTGAGAAAAAGAGAGCCAAGGTCGAGGGTGTCATTGACTACCACAAGTACGAGGTGAAGAAAGCACCTGGTTCTCGGCTTGCAAAGGACATCAGGGACGGCGTCATCATGGTGACCTGCGGGCAGGATGCCTACGACAACCACAACGGCCGCTACATCGGCATGAAGCTTGGGGGTGAGCCAGAAGACACCCACTTCCGAGTGAAGTGGTTCAACCGCAAGGTGGCCGAGGATGGATCTGTGACCTTCCGCATGAGCTCCGTTGTCGAGAAGAACAAGATCCACCCTGATTGTGTTCGCTTTCATGGGGTCACCGTGCACCAGGGGCGCATCCACCCAGACCTCCTTGGGGCAAAGATGACAGCATCTGAGCTTGAAGTCCTTGGCAATCAGTGATGGGTTTCCAGTGTGGGTGAAAGACCCTGAGAATGTGTCATGCTGTGTGCTACAATGAATGAATTTGCCAGTGAGATGCCAGTGCACATGTTGCTTGGATGTGCTTTGATACATTACAAAGAGTCCTCAAAGCCAGTGCACACATTTATTGTTTGCATGTATAGACTCGGACTGCAATCACAGCAGGGGGATATCAGCAGGCTTCAGCTCGCCAGGTGCCCACCCTTGCCACAACACCCCATGGTCGAGTGGGTGCGCGTGACGCAGGGTCCCGCAACCATTCTCACCCAGTGAGCGCTCACCACGGAATTTCCCAGCATTGACGCGAGAGCGGTCCTGCATGTTCCGAGCAGTCTCGCACTTGCCATGTTCCACTGTTGTGAAATTTGTCCACTCGCAGCCAGGCGGGAATACACGCAGGGCAGCAGACGCCCTGCACATGATCTGCATGGGCAAATAAATGGTATGCCGCTATTCAAACACAGAGACACACCTCGATGAACAGGGACACGTCATCTCGGCGCGCAATGGCCTTGCCAAACACCAGTTCAAGGCCGCTACGGGCCCCAGGACCAGGCACACCAGCGTACGGAGTCTCCGGGAGGTGTCCCAGGGAAGGCAGCTTCAGCTCGAACAGGTCCTGCAACACCTGGTGATGACAACAGTGAGTATGTGAATGGCAACAGTGATTATGCATGCGACATACTGCCAGCACACACCTGGTTCGCATAGAACACGGTAATACCGTTCACGGTCTGTAGCAGGGTCATGGCGTCTCGCACCGTCGTACACTGCTGCAGCTTAACAGCGAAATCGGGGCCAAGGGCGACAAGGGAGCGGATTATTTGTGTGTACGCACGGACTCCCCCAACGAATCTGTACTGAGTAGTGAAAAGCGCCTTGGCCGCAGGGCGAGATTTCTGCCCACAAGTTGCTGTGTCAGTATACAAACACAGACTGGAACACTCTGACCTCAAGGTAACACAGCCACTCCTCAACCTCGGCCAGGGTCGTGGGCAGACCAGGAACGCTCAAAGACCTCTTTCTCCTGGATCTGCGCCACCTGCAATGACTTGTTCATCAGCATGCAGTGAAGAAACCAATGAACAACAACGCACCGGATGAAGGGATCTGCCCACCCAATCAAACGATAGGTGACAGCGATGACCACAACGTCGAACAGAGGCAGTGACGCAGGTGGGACTTCACGGTAGTGGTATACCATAGCAGAGGTACCAATGTCGAGCGCACGATTTGGCATGCAGTATGCGTTGGTCTTGCATGTCAGATCATCTGGCATGTCACAAACTTGAGGGAGACCAAGCACCTGACAGCGACGGGCAACACTGGCACGCATCCACAGACCTGCACACGCAAAAAACTGCCGGAGCTTCACGTCTGCAAGGTCGAACCCAAGGTTCAACGGAATCTGGGCCAGCGCGACCTCAAGGTCTGGGGTAGGAACAGGTGGAGGGAGTGCAGCCGCCATTTTACCACACTTCGTCGGCTTCCACACAGGGTCCGATGGGACGTTCATGGCTGGTTCAAGGAGGTGCACATCGCAACACGGACAGTCCACACGTGCCTGATGTGCGGCGAAAAGAATGTGGCACCGGTGGCAGAAATGGCGGTCGCACCGGTCACACCGGCGGTCACACTCCTCGCCACAGACGACACAGCCAGAGCCTGAAGACTGCTGCACAGAATCACTGCAATCCCCACATAGCCACAGTGGCAGCACAGGGTGGCACACCTGTTGTTACAGTCAACACACACACACACCAAGGGACTCATACAACTGAGGGATAGAAAACTGCTGGGGAACTCACCGGACCATGCACGGCATCTCGCGCTTTGCAGAGGACACACAACTGGTATGGGAGCTTGGCCTCAGTCAAGAACGGCAGCTGCGCAATATTGATAACCCTGTGGCAGCTCACAGGGGCGTCGCAGTACACGGCAGTGTATGAATACACCTTGAATTTCCAGGGGTCACCAGGGTGGATGTCACTCATGTTCCTGGAAGGACATTATACTCACAGGAGAGACAAATAACAGCATGCAATCAATCACACACAGTGTACTCACAGCTGCTCCTGCCGAGTGATGGCCCACAAGCCCGCGTACACCCAGGGGGAGTCCGGATCCGTGGTCCCCTTGTGCAACAGTGCCTCGCCAGGGGGCTTCTCGACGGCTTCAAGCACAACTCTGACAACCCCGTCCCACTCCGACAGCTCCATCATCCCGTTCTGTCCCTGGGCGCGCTGGGGACCTTGAATAATCCTGGACATTTATATGTCAATAATACACTCTGTATGCAGTTCAAACGTACAGCGGCAGCGAATGCGACAGTGGTGACAGTGACGACGGTGACGGTGCCAGTGCAAGTGCAGTTGCAGTTGCAGGTGCCAGTGACGCACTTGTTGTCGCTGCAGCTGCCGGTGGTCGGCGCGAGCGCAACAAGGCATTAGCCAGGATTAAGTTTGGAACGGAGGTAGCTGGGAGTGCACAGCTCTGTTGGCTGCGGTGCCCTCCGTTCAAGGTCAGCCCATTCGCCATCATTCCTTATTGCCGTGGCAACCGGTACCAGAAGGCCCTGCAAGCAATCACCAACGGGACTCTTGAGGCGGGAATGACGTTTGAGTTCATCGGTGTTGGTGGCGGCGGCGGGACATCCTGTCGCCACTGTCATCATCACCGTCGCCACCATCGCCAACACCCACACCATCATCAATACTGGGCACTGTCAGATGCTCAACTGCACCTATGACATCACCAACAGTGCACCCAGGCATGTGTCCCCAGATCGCATTGCCACTGTCAACAGAAACCCCCAACTTATTCAGTCGCCACACCTGCAGTCGCCATTAGTCTACCATAGCACAGTAGCTGACTCACTTGCTGTACACGAGATCCAGCACGCATCGCAGGTGTGTCATCAAAGACACCCTTGTCTGGCTTTGCTCCTGACGACGCCTTCGTCACGGCCCCTCTCACGTTCAGGGACCTCGTGATGTCGTGCACGTAGTTCTCTGCACCAAAGTGGATCACCGCATGGTGGCCTCCAGGTACTCCTTGGTGTGCGCAAAGAACGCAAGGTTTCTAAATGTAAGAGCGCACCGAAGACTTAGCATTGGTGGTTGGCCTTCCACCAGGTTCACCGCATGCTCTGCAACCGACTGTGTCCCAAGGTGGTGATCTGGCAGCGCACGAGTCTCCTCCATGGCCAGGCGCATGAGCGATGCAACCTGATGCATGAGTCAGGCTGTTGGCACTGGCATGCAGAGAGACGCAACCGTACCTGAGCAGCCCGCTCGGCCACTGTGTGCTCATTCTGGACAACGTCCCATACAGGGTGCTCTGCCAACGATCCTGCATGCTGGTAGTGCATTGAGTTGTCTGGCGTTTGGAGGCTCACGACCTTGGACTGGTTGCAGTTTAGCCGCATAAGCAGCTCGGTTTTGGGGCTATCCGCTGTGTTGTCGCAGAAAATCAATGTCGCCACACGCATAAGGTCAGCTGGCCCGAGTGTGGCCTCCAGCACATCAGCATGCCAAGACCAACCAGTCTTATCCCATGCAAGAACAATCGTGTCAAACCTGGTTTCAGGGTTGGTGAGGTCATTCAAAACACGCTTAATTCCTCACACACACACTCACACATATCACATCTCACACATACACACCAGCACACACTCACACATATCCCATCTCACACATACACACGAGCACACAGTCATTCTCACATGGACTCACTCACTCTCACTGGCACTCACTCACATGGGCACACTTGGTTCTCACGTACCTGGGGTGCAGGGGCACCAATGAGTTCACAAAAGTGATCAGCCTTTTCGCGGTGGCGTCCGCCTTGATGACACTATAGCTCACAGACCGTCCGGCGTTGTTGTCTGGGTTGCCCACAACAAAATTCAACCCGTCGATTCTTCCCTGTGACAGGATTAGAACAGCAAAGATCGAACAAACATGATAGGTTTGGAAATACCTCATCATAGCAGTCTGTGACGCAGAGGATGTGACGTTCCTTGGGCCCATGGATGGGTGGCCGCCCGTATTTTAGCTCTCGCAGCCACTGGACCACAGCCTCACGGTCCTCAGGAGTCAGGACGTTGAGAACCTGTGATGGCCCAGGTGTACTTGTCCCAGGCAGAGTGACATGCCTCACTGAGGCATGTGCGTTCAGGCGCAAGTCGCCGGTGCCAGTGTCTGTTGGCTCCAGTGCACAGACTCCTGAAGCCGACCGCAACTGGGCAACATGGATAAACGCACCAAAGCGTTCGTGCCCTCGCAGTTCAGATGCAACCGCCACGCGGTGAGCAAGCCACCTTGGCCGTAACTCCCGGTCCAAGGGAACCAGGGGCTGCTCCAAGCACACCTCAGGCTCAGTGGCCATCGATTTCTGCACAGTTGTTTAGCAATGCCACAAACGTCTCTCTCTCACTCTCATACTCTCAACCATCTCCCTCGCTCTCATACTCTCAACTCTCTCTCATATACTACTCTCTCTACCATACTGAGACACAAACATATGGCTCAGAGGCCATACCAGACACACCATCCCATACTCTCAACTCTCTCTCATACCTGCGACACACACATACTCTCTCCATACTGAGCTGCATGAACTTGGCAACTCTCTCGCTCTTGCTCTCACTCTCTCACTCTCTCTCTCACACACACACATACTCACATTCCAATTCAGATCTGAGACCAGCTTCAATACATCACATTCTGCGACGCATCCCCCATTCTGCTGAGGAAATGCAATGCAAGCCGCGAAGTTGGAACCAAGGAGGGCTTTGCCCACGAACCGACAGAAGTGGGCAAATTTCGCTCAAAAAACAGCATTAATGCTGGTTTTTGGGCCAGCTAGCAATCGACGGATTTTGAAACAGTTAGGCCAAATTCTGACACAGCCACGAAACGACAGCAATGCAATACAAAGTTTTACTACAAGTGCTCAACCCTAACGTTATTCGACAACGGCTAACAATTTTCCACACCTCAGCGTGACTTGACTTTTTGAATCCAACTGACAAGGTGCGACAACATCACATAATCAATCGCACGCTTTTTTCATCACATAATCGATCACACTTTTTATCACATAATCACTCATTCGTCACATAATCAATCACGCTTTTTATCACATAATCAATCACGCTTTTTATCACATAATCAATCACTTATCACATAATCAATCACTTGTGTATCACATAATCAATCACCTGAGCATCACAGAATCAATCACTGCATGGCGCACTGTGGCAGAGACAGAGGGCCGGAACTGCAGCAGGTCGCCGATGACACTACTGAGCAGGTCGCCAATGACACTACTGAGCAGAAAAGGATGCAGCAGGTCACCGATGTCGCTGAGCAAAAAAGGTTAGCCCATGCGCAATCACAGGCTGCGTATCGAGCGCGTCTCAAAGCTGAAAAAGAGAAGATGCGGCTGCAGGTGGCTGCCACTGGAGCATCTCTGCAGGCAGGAACAAACTCTGCCGGCACAGCTGTGACTCCACTGGCACATCGTACGCAGCCGCTGCCATCAGCCCAGCCAGGGCCCGGGCAGGTGACGGTCACCCTAGAACCAGATGCTGGCACTGGGGCGTCAGTGGCAGTCGCGGCTGTGGCAGCTCACCCACCCTGTGCAACAACGGTGGCAACGACAGTGGCCAGACATGCTCCGCATATCGTATCTGCAACCACGGTTGTACAGCCTACTCAAATTGTCAGGGCGGCCCCGATGGCTCCACGTGGGGCTGGGCCCACAATCCATGTGCATGGCAACATGGTCATGGCCCAGCAGTACACAGCCAACACCGTCACCAACACACAGACCACATACCAGAGCATCACAACCATGCCGCCTAGGGAAAGGGCTGCGTTGGTGCCTGAGGGGACGTCAGACCAGCAATTGCTGACCTTCATCGAAGCACTGCACCGCGCAGCTTCGCCAAGGACGTCCTTACAGATCGAGGAGGTCCCTTCCAGCCCAGGTGCAGGCGCAGGTGCAGGCGCTGACCAAATGCCAGCAACCAAACCACGAAAGGGACTTCCATGGTTCATGGACCCCAACCGACCAGCCCAAGGCCAAGCAGCCGCTGACACCGCGCAGAGCGAAGCCCGAAGCCGTGGCACACTGTCGCGGCGCCTGAGGGTGGATCATGCTCTGACAAATGCGCAGATCAAGAAGGCACTAAAATGGTAAGTCGAGCACAGGTGCACTAAATGTGCTGTACTGAACCCTGTGCAGGGTCGGCGACAGGTACGATGGAGCATTCAAGTGGATTGTGGGCCACAAGCAGATGATATCGGTGTGTGCTTTGTTTTGTCGACTCGGAGATTCTGACATGCAACAGCTTGTGGACCTTGTGGCTGTGCTGGACCAAGCCTTTGCAGCCGCGATCACTGCCGCTTTAGCTGCGATTGCTGAGGCTGAAGGCACACGGCATAAGAAGAGAAAACGGACGGGGGTCAATGCGTTGAGGGAAAACGCAGGGCGCAACACTGCAGCTGAACCTGTGCAGCTTCCCCAAGTCAGCCAGAGTGTGCCAGCGCAGGAGTTGGCTTCTCGCCTGAGAGCAACGGCGCACCTCATCAAGACGCGGCCAACGGAGTGCGTTTCTCTCCCCCTCTCTCTCTCTCTCTAACAAGCCTGGGGGTGCAGGTGCAGCCCGGCCCCCTCGCGAACTCCCAGCATTACTGGAACAGCTTGCAAGTTATGTCGATCAGCTGCAGTGTGAGCTCATCGACACTGGCGCACTCGAAAGGTACTAGCACGGCAGACACTATAACCAGTAGTGTGACTGACCGACTTATTTTCAGGGAAGTTAAGTGTGACGTGTCCCAGCAAGGGCTGCATGCGATATGCCTCATCATTGATTGGAAAGGAGGCAATCCGAACAGCCTGCCCATTGCGACGCTGGACCCTGGCAAGCACAGGTAGCCCTGGTCGCTCTCTGTGTCTCTGGTCTCTCATGTTGCCATGCAGATTGTCGTGCATGTGACATCCAGGTCACCCCCAACCCTGCTGTATGATGGTTCAGAAGTCCCCTTGGAGGCTGCGAAAGAATTTTGGGGGGTACGTGAATTGAAGTGTGAACAACAAACTCATACTCACTGTGTGGCAGGTGTCGGGGGAAATATGGGATGGCTTGGATTGTGAGACACAAGAGTTGCTGACCGAGTACCGCAACCTGGCACAGCCACGCCGGGCTATTGAGGAACAAATGCGACCATCCGTCACAGGTGGTGGCCAGGAGGCTGGACATGCCTTCGGCTTCAACGGGAGTGCAGTGCATGCAGGTATCCCGTCTCACAAACACACACACACACACACTGGCACACACATGGTCCCAGGCCCGTGGCTCCCCCTGCACCTGTATGTTTGTCCTTCTTGCATGGTCAACTGGCAGTCTCTTTCACTCACCGATCACTCTTTCACTCACTGACTCGGAGTCACAGGGGTTGCTAGCGAGGATGACTTTCGGGCGGTGATGTTCTGTGCGGCTGGTGGCAGTACAGAGTACGATGGTGACGTGCAGTACAACGCCTGGACGCTGGCTGGAATTGCCAACAGTCCACGGGTACGCATGTCTCGATGGTCTGTCTTTGCTGGGAGGGTTCACCCCTTGTGTACAGACTATTGACATCTGCAATGAGTACTACGACTATGCACCTCATTGGTTCTTCTGGGCACAGCGGGATCAATTTGCCAAGTGGTATCAGCTCAGGACTGAAGAGCTGAGGCTGCAAGCAGGCTTGAGTGCCGGGTGGGCTCGTGACAGACGACAGCGTGCCAAGGAGGCGGCAGGTCGACTGTGCCTGAGGCTTGAATCATTAAACACCAAGCGTGAATTGAATCCCATGTACATGTATGCAGGCCCTTTTATTCATGTCTTCCCCGTTGTGTTCATCTTGCTTTTGGAAGAAATGCAAACGAGCAGGAAGTTTCTTTCTTGAACATGAAACGGGCACAACGACATAGATAACCGCTGAAAATAGGTGAGCGAGCAAACACGAGATACCCACTTGGTTCGAAAGATGCACGCTATTGGCGGAGCAGTTGGCAGCCCTTGAAATATAATAAAAATCTAACGAATTAAATTAAATTTGATTTATTCATGTCAATTTATCTATAGACATATGTATGTAGATATAAGCCTCATGTCCGAGAGGCTCTCTCTCACTCTCTCTCTCTCAGCGGTTTCCAGGATGTTTGAATAAACTCTCTCTCTCTCCCTCTCTCTCTCTCTGTCTCTCTCTGTCTCTCTCTGTCTCTCTCGATCTCTCTCTGTGCTTGGGGGCACCACAGTACCCCGTGTTATTGTTTTCAATAAATTCTATTTAGCACTCTCTCGATCTCTCTCTGTCTCTCTGTCTCTCTCGATCTCTCTCACACACACGTCACACAGACCCATAAGGGCCTGCCTGAAGGCATAGGAGAGAAGAGAAGAGAATTAAGAGAAGAGAGAGAGAGGGAGAGAGAGAGGAGGAGTGTGTGTGACCTATTCTGGTAGAGAGAGAGGATTCAAGAGAGAGAGAGAGAGTGAGAGATGTGTGTCTGTGTGTGTGGCCGTTCAGCGGTTCCTGAAGGGCTTGAATCCTCTCTCTCTCTCTCTCTCTCTCTCTCTCTCTCTCTCTCTCTCTCTCGGGTTTCAATACTCTCTCTCACACACACACACAACACACACACACAGCACCTCTCTCTCCTCTCTCTCTCTTTCTCTCTCTCTCTCACACACACTCTCTCTCCTCTCTTCTCTTCTCTCTTATGCCTTCAGGCAGGCCCTCATGGGGAATCCTCTCTCTCTCTAGATCTCTCTCTCTCTCTCTCTCTCGGAGTCACACACACACTCTCTCTCGCTCTG